>VWZK01000706.1:0-47007 GCA_013396935.1 Baryphthengus martii
TTTTTTTTTTTTTAATTCGAAGCGCACGTGATATGCCTTTTTCCAGAACCTGGGGAAATAAATGTCTGAATGGATACAATGCATCTTTGCCACTAATTCAGAAGAAAAAGCCCATTCCGTTTAACGGAGACGTTACACAGGCAATTCTGAGTTTCATGTCGTAAGAAATACAGCAGCAGAGCATTGAAATATTAAACCGAAAAGCCTTTGCACTTACTCTTCAAGGTCACCTTCACAAAAATAGCACAATGGACTTGGTTCGATCCGTATCATTTTTCCGTTAAGATTCTGAATTGATTCCACAATCATATAAATACAAGCTCAATACACAACCAGAGCTAACTGTTGCCCTTGCCACTGAAATGCACAAAGCAATTTGTGAAGAAAAAGAAAAAATAATTTTTCTTTTCTGAGGTTCAGTGCTTAAAAACGTATTTTCCATAGTAAGTGACATTTCTCAGTACAATTCTGAGAACTAATTAGATCAGTTTCAAGGAAATGTCAAACCACTGCCCCAGGCAATGGTCCGAAAATTAAACTTATATTGCATTCAATTCAAAATAAATTAATTACTTTTTTCTAATGAATGCTTTTCAGTATATTAAAAATGAGCATATTTGCCATTTAATATAAATATGCCTTCAATTACAATCAACTTTACTGTCTTGAATATCCTCCATGTGATAGCGAACCGCTTGATTCTAATGTTCCACACAACAGGCAACAAAGTATTTCTGATACCGCTGCATTTTTTTTAAAATGGTCTTTTACTTGACAGACAGCTTGCCTGAGCTAATATTCATGTAAATGCACGTCTTTTCTGCAAATTCAGAGATTTTTAGAATAATTTACACTCTGGGAAAAACCCCAAAATGAGGGCCACGTGAAGCTATGCCCAGAGTATTTGGGCATCTGCAGCGCCCTCGGAGGAACTGGAATGTAAGAATCCAACTCTTCCTCAGTAGGACTTCCAATTCTTGGAAAAAAATAAATGCATCTTAGTAAAGGGTGACGCTATTACTCCAGCTCAAATTGTTTCCCCCCCCCAAGATATATCAAAGAATTTTTGGTTTAATACATGAAGTTCCCTCTTTGGTAGTGAGCATTAACATCGGAATTATAATATCTCAGAATCTTTTTTTGTTATGGCTTAGCAATAAAACTGAAAATATAATTTTGCATAGCCTTAAAAAAAAAAAAATCAACAAGAGAAAATAAAGTTACATGATTAGATTTAAGTCTATTTTATTCTAACTCTACATGTGCCATCCCATAAAGGCACAGCCTTGGAAGAGATCTGAACTGCTGGTTCAATGAGATTAAGGATAAACAAGAGGCTAAAATGTAGGCATTTTGGAGATTTTTGGCTCCGGGGTTTTCTTGTTGTTGCCTTTGAGTTTGTTTGTGGTTTTTGTTTTGTTTTTTTAAAGAAACACAGATTATGTAGCTAAATTTGCACTTGTTCCATCATTACCTATCGCCTGAACGCACAGAACAATCCATTACTGTTAAGAGTAAGTATTTTGGGATTATTTCTCTATGCAAACATACACCAGAATAATTTTTGCAGCAGAGAAAGCAGATTATGGAAAAGCATTATATTCTATCATCGAACAGATGGGAATTTGTGCAACCAGGACTGGGTCTTTTAAAAGCAGGATGTTTCAGATACTTACTGATTCTGAATGCACTCTTAATAATAATGCAATGTACACTTTATTTCTTCTGAGAAATCACCATGATCTACTCTATTTAGCTGGATTCAGGTTCACGTGCAATGACAAATAAGAAATGTCTGTCTCGGACTGCAGGGAAAAAATTGGTTGGTTAGTTGGTTGTTTTAAGGAAAGAGGGGTACCTAGTAACGCTTCTGCTTTTCAACCATAAATCCTAACCAAAACCATCTGCAAGGTGCCAGGAAACATCCCAAGAACTCCCTAAAGTACAACTCGTTGTATTCGTCCTGTACCTGTTGAGTCACGGGCAATTCTGAACGTTTAGAACCCATCACACCCAGATCAAGAATCTGTGCTTGTGGTCTAGGCTGTTCCTTAATTTTCATCAATAATTGAGAAGTCCTAGGTCATCCCCATGAACATTTAACTCCTCAGATTCCACCAGAGCATGGGTAGATGATTGAAATAATTGAACAGATCAACTGGAGTCTTTCATAAATGGTTCAACGCACAAAAAGACAAA
Organism: Baryphthengus martii; assembly: GCA_013396935.1. NCBI lineage: Eukaryota > Metazoa > Chordata > Aves > Coraciiformes > Momotidae > Baryphthengus > Baryphthengus martii. Next base: position 2,200 of record VWZK01000706.1, read on the forward strand.
GAAGAAACTCCAGCATCCCACACGCTTCCCCAGGGATGTTGTTCTAGGACAGCTATGACACCATCTGAAAATCAGGTTTGCTTGCTCCCCTTTCCCCACTCTTTACCTCACCTCAGACCCTCTGCTAGGTGAACTCTGGCATCATTTATTTGCAGTTGACGATCTTTATACTTCCCCCCCTCCCCTCCTAGTAAATGCCAGCAAATTACAGCTGTGAGGTTTTGATAGGAAGTCTCAGGTAAGGATAGGAAAGTTCCAGACCCCTTGTTCTGATACTTGCAGCACTCTGTAGCATCCTTTCACTGCTCATGGTACATTCATTTTTCATAATCTGTGTATCCAGTCTTAGAAAAGACTAGAAAAAAATCCCCACCCCCCCATCTGGAACAAAGATTCTCTTGTTTTCTAGATCATTATGCTACTCACACAGTGAAACCACAGATAGTCCCTTAAAAACATAACCAACATCTGTGTATACACACTTGCAACAATTCAGAATGAATCATTTTTCTAACTTAAAACTCTCCAGTGTTTTTAGAGTTGAAAATACAATTGGTTTCAGCCGGGTGGTGGCAGTGGTAATTCACCTCCCTTCCTGTTAATGTCTGGGAACATCACCTTGGAATTAAAACCAGACTAAGCATGAATAGCATTCGTCCCACTATCACAAACAATTGATGAAGTATTCACTCAAGACAGGGAATAGAGCATTTTGCTCTCTAAAACAGGTGTCTGATTTAGCCATCAAGCAGTCATTTTATTAGAACTTATCAGCAATGGGGACGGGGAGTAAAGTTGTGAAACTAGGCCCACAGTGCAACAGGAGAAGCAATAAGACAGGAAGAAAATTGTACAAGATGATGTTTGCTCTATCAGCAACCTAGACTTTGAATTTGAATCTTCCTCACATAAAAAGCAAGGACTGGAAAGTTTTATCTTTAATGCAGATTCATTCCTGTCATCTTGTAATTATCGTCCAAGCTGCCTTTATGCTTCCAAGTTCCTTGAATTGACATTAGAAATAAAGAATGAAATTATCTCCATCATCCCCAACCCCAATTCTTTTAACATCCTTTGCTCCCTTTTTCAATGAGAGTTCTGAGAACATTGAAGCATTGTCCTGAAAACAGTCGTAAGGAAAGATCTGCAAAGTCATCCTTCTGAAATGGAGTCCCGATTCCCTCTTTCAGAGTCAGAAAGCCTTCAACACTGCACTGCCTAGCATCCTCTTCTTTCCCCTTTGTTATTCATGACTGATTTGACTGATACTTCAACATCTTGTCCCCTTTGCTCTTCGTTTGTTTGGTCTGGTCCCTCCTTTTCACAAAGGAAATTGTATTTTCCTTCCATCATGGCAATGCTGCAATAGAACAGTTTTTTTCTGGTACTATGATTTGGTAATTTTATTATTTCTGTTACCATAGTAAATTCTGAAATGACAGATTGTAAGGAAAATAATAAAGAAGCAGCTGTGCCACTAATTCAGTCAAGTCTTCATAAAAAAAAAAAACCAAACAAAATAATGTTCACCTACTCGGAAGTATGATGAGCAAGGACATAGAATCACAGAGTGGTTGAGGTTGCCATGGACCTCAGAGTCATCTGGTCCAATCCCCCTATTCAAGCAGAGCCACCTAGAGCAAACATGTAAGGACAGCTGTTGAGTATCTCAAAAGATGGTGACTCCATGACCTCTCTGGGCAACCTGTGCCAGTGCTTGGTCACCCTCAGCAGAGAATCATAAAATGCTTTGGGTTGGAATAGACCTTTAAAGGTCATCTACTCCAAGCCCCCTGTTGTGAGCAGGGACATCTTACTGGATCAAGTTGCTCAGAACCCCATCCAACCTAACCTTGAACGTTTCCAGAGATAGGGCTTCTAAAAAAAGTGTACAAGTGATCACCCCTGAGCCTTCCCTCTCTTTTCCAGGCTCAGCACTCCCAGCACTTTGCTTTTTTTTTTATAGGAGAGATGCTCCTGCCCTTTCATCATCTTCATGGCTTTTCACTGGACTCTGTCATATGAGGGAGACCAGAACTGGACACGGCACTCCAGGTGTGGCCTGATCAGAGCTGAGTAGAGGAGAAGGACCACCGGCACCACTGCTCCTCATGCAGCCCAGAGTACCATTTGCTGCCTTTGCCCGACAGGCACATCGCTGGCTCATATTCAACTTGGCGTCCACCAGAACCCCAGGTCCTTTCCTGCAAAGCTGCTTTCCATCTGGAAAAGCCCCCAGGATGTTCTGGTGCCTGGGGTTGCCTTTCCCATTTGTGGGTTGCGTAGCCAGGAGACATTTGTAGTCACAGGACAACCTTTTCAAACTAGACACGAGTTAACTGGCCATAACCGTGGAGCAGTGAAGTTCTATTTCTGCAAATCTTGCTTCACTTTCACCTAATAAATAGGCTGCCTACGAACACGTGAACTTCGCGGCCCTGCTTGCGCCTCCCTCATTGGTCTGTATCTGTCTTGCCCTTCCTGCTTTCATTTTAAGTACTCAACATCCTCCTAAATGCATTCACGCTGACAGGGAAAGTAGCGTAAAGCTCGAAGAATCCTTTTCTACCAACAGCTGGAGCAGGAAATGTTACTACTATGAAGCAGGATGCAGAAAAATAGACATGCCACTAAATCCACCAACACAAGCTGTGAAGAATGCATCGGTGTGCAAAGCAGAGCAGCTTTCCACCTGCCCAAAAGAGCTCCCAGGATTTGTCACAGCGGATCACACCGCTGCTTGTTGAAACCTGGCAGGCAGCCTCCAGCACCAGCTGGAACCTGGTGCTACGCAGAGAAGCGAGCAGCAGCATATTGCACCCGGCTGATATTGAGAGGTTTGCTCTTTAGCTGGCAATCAGAGCAGAAAAGGAAAGCGCTCAGGTTCCTCTTGGGCTGCTCCAGTCATTCTGCTTCTGTTTAAGTTGAGTGATACAGACACGTTCAGGTGATGCCGCATTAAATGCGGCCAATTAGAATTAGCTTCTTGCATTCGAGATAAAAGTTTGAGGTGCTACAAATAATAGAGCCCTGCCTGCCATAAAAGCCAACAGCTACGGACACAACATCCCCAGTCGCTACCTGAACAGGCAATGCCGACGGCTTTCATGTTTTTTTCCTGTAGGTATGAGGAAGGGTGCGTTCCACAGACACACCAAAACTGTGATCCGGGCTTGTGTAAAATTACTGTCCTTAAACAACAAGGAGGTTACTCTCCCCTCAAAACTCTGGAATATACCCACGAACAGAGCACAGCAAACAACGACAAAAATCATTAAGGGTTATCACATCTGGTTTTGCAAAATTCTCACCTGTTTATTCTTGTCCTCCTCTCCCACCCTCTCCATCTCCACCTCATCCCTAGTCCTTATTTCACAGTTCTGGCTCTTCCAGAGGAAACTCACAACAGATAAATTCCCACAGAAAGTGTCATTGTCATATCCTGAAATAACACTCAGGCAGCGATAGGAAACTGAGGACAGGGGAGCCACATTTTTGTAGTGAATGGTTACAACAACTATCTTTGACAACACGATATGAAAGTCATTTATTCGATCCAAAACCAACATAATGATTTTGATGAAAATAAATGAGAACCCTTCATAAATTACTTCTTATGACTAAATTATGCCACATTCAGTTCACATTTTTCTCAAGTTATCTCATTTGCTTTACAGATTGATGATGGTCTTCATGCCCAAGCCTCCATATTCTACAGGATAAACATTTTCAATCTACTCATCAATCTGTCACATTCCTCACATTTTATGACCCTCTTCAATTTAGTCAAACTACTTTTGGTGGCAGAGTAGGATATAGTGCAATTGGATTTCTCACCATTTGAGATAAACAAGATGGACTGGATCCTTCCTTTCTCAATTCTTTCACGCAGTTTTGTACAGCTAACAGTATGGTAGGCTGGGGTCCTTTTTTTATAAGACTAATTGTGGTTATTTTTAAACGGACAAAGGAAACCAGAAGGAAACAATTGAGTTGTAACATCTTTTCAGGTTACTCCCACTAAGTATTCCTGCTACAATTATGCCTTTCACTACAAACCACTCCATGGTGGACAACTTCAACTTACCAGCCAAGATCCTGAGACTCAGGAAAACAAAAGTCAAAGGTCTTCCAATTCCAAGAATTGACTTGAGTTCCCTGAAATTTGCATCAGAAAAGGCTACAAGCAAGGAAAAGACTGAGAATGCCGGCTGGCTTGGGGCACTGTTAATTTGGCACTTCTCCCTTCCCTGCTACCTGTTTTGTTTACAAAAGCTCTCATTTGTAAAGGCTTTTATCTACTGACTGTTGCATCAAGAGATAACAAGCACAGAGGAAAACTGAAGAAGTTGCTTGGAACCTCTCAGTTCACCCTTTCTTTCCTACCTGGGGAATTTGAAAGGAGGAGATATCTGGTCCTTAGCGAAATCAGATCATTTTCAATAATCTGGAATCTTACGTCATCAGGTAGAAAAGTACAGACCTGATCTGTCATGGGTCTATAAAACACTGCAGTTAGTATACTGACAATTAAAAACGCCAAAGCGCTGATGTTTCAATATGGTGCTCAACATGGCTCAGTCCGTTTTTAACAGGATCAGGAAAACTGACCCCTGTACACTGCTGAAATTCCCCCTCTCCTACATTCCTCCCAAGCCCCTCAAAAAAAAAGGCATTTCAACATCTCCAGCAGAGTCACCTCCCCTCTGTCTTTGCTCTGCTTGTTGTTTTCTTTTACAGCCATCCCCACCGCCCTGAACTGCTGCTGCCAGTCTGGTTGTCAGCACTGATCGCGTCACATACTCTAGAAAGGGGTGCATTCAAAAAGGATGAACACAAATAATGTTACAAGGTGGTATAATGAAAGGAAATTATTGTATTACGCTTATTTTCTAGGAAACAGAATCCTGAGGGTAAAGATTCAAAAATTGCCTCTGGAGCTGCAGCGACCCAGACCTCAAGGAACCCTTGTTCGGAAGTGCGAGGGGATCACGTTTTGTGTGGCACCACCCGATCTCAAGGGGGATCAGCACTGATGACCAAACGGGAAGCGATAGATGTCTTGCCTCTGCAGTAGAAAAGCCACCAAACAACCGTGCTTTTCAAAAGATTTGCACTTTTCAGATTAAAAATTTACTTAAGGCCTGGGGCTAATTTCTTTAACGCTTGAGGAGGGGATGAGGGTGGAGAGAAACACAGGCAGCAGTGCTGTTTATAGCTGTGAGTCCAAGAGCAAGGTTTCATTAAGCTGTCGGAGCCGGGTGATCGATCCAAGACTTACTCTGGTTTTACAGAGCAAACCTTTACTAGTTTCAGTGGGACTATACCATTTATACATTAAGACCACAGACAAGTCAGCACTACATTTTGCAGCAAAGTGTGATTCACCACGATATATTCCGAGAAAAATTTAGAAACACAAAATCCAGGAAGAAATCCCCTGTTGCATTTCTTAACCAAATCTGAAGACAGACGACGAAAAATCTGATCCCAGTTATACAACAGAAGATGAGACGATAAACTTTTTTTATATACCAATTACTTTCCCCATTCTACTGAACTACGTATTTAAGATGGTATAGACTCCTACACAGCTTTCAGGAAGTTTATTCACTTTCTAGCTGCATACTTAGCCATATTCATTTCTCGCTATAAGGCCAAGGTATACTGCCGGAGATCCCCAACAACTGGTGTCTGTCCTACCTGCTCCCGCTGTCAGCGGAGAGGAGCTCACCATACTTGAGCAGCTCTGCACCTGCACAGCTACCAAGGAACTGTCACAGTGGCAGAAGTGGCAGCAGCTCAAAACCACTCCAAACCGCGCCAAGGACTGAAGAGGTCTCGGACACAGACGAGTAAGGAAACCATGCTGCAGTTTCCATATTGCTCCTCCATCATCCCTTCTGAAGATCTCAACTTTGGAGGCACTCACGCTCAGGGAAGTGACAGTCAGCCTTCCTCTCCTTCTGCTGGGCCGCAGAAGTAACTGTGCGGTGCGTTTGGGGTGAACCGATGGGGTTCAACACCCATGCACAGGCAGCTTCTCTCAGTTTTGCTACATAGCTCAGATCATCACTCCCGACCTCCACCCTCCAGTTCCAAGCTCCTGTGTTGTTTCATTCCTCTTGCATCTTATACCATGACAGAAGAATTTATCGTTTTCCATCTTAGTGTTATTCAGCAATTCAATAGCTCCTTAAAAAACTAATTTAGGATTAAACATCCCTTCTATCTAATGTTATATAACTTTTTCTATTTAAAGGCAGTATCAGCGCGAAGTAATTTATGACTTCAGATTAGCAACACTTCAAAATAATGTCTTCATCATTAAATTCCACACTCATGAGCTTTCTTGATCTCCTTAATAAACTTGCTACAGTTAACTTGGAGTTCTCCTCTGGCTGGTAGTGGAAAAGAATCTGTTTTCCTCATCTTATATACACCACCTTACATAACTCTTTAGAAGTTGTCCCCACGTCAGTAGCGATGACACCAAAACATTTGAAATTTGACTGTAGAGGGTCTGACAACAGCGTCCAGTGGCCAAATTGTAACAGGGAAAATGTCACCATTTTTACAATCCTTTTGCAATACAAATGTGCAAAGAGTCCATCTACCCAGCGAGAAGTCTCAAGGAAGGCTGGTAAGAACTACTAATTTCCATAAACTCCACCTGAAAGGAAGGTCATGCCTAAGACTGAGTGATACCTTCTGATACATAGACTTAAACTTAACAGCGTCCTTCGCTAACGTTTGTGTCACAAGCCTATACAGAAGTACTCTCAGTTTGTCCCATGCCAAAAACAAACCACGGTTTCTACTGTCTGTAAAACATAATCAAATAAATAATTACACACAGAGTATCTTTTGTGCCAGTAATACACTTCCCTTTCTCTTTTCTTCCTCCCAGGATGCAGGCACCGACTTGTGAAACTCAAGTGTTTGGGTTTTTTTGTATCATATGTTTTGATAAAACAATGTTTATAGTCAGTTATAGTTTTGGAATTCAGAGGAGTTCTACTATAGTGAAACAAGTGAAAAAAGTTATTCACAAAAGACTAACCTGCCAAGCGTTAAGTTTTAGGCATAATGAAGGTATATGCAAAGCAGGCAAAGACTCAAGAGTTTCTTAGTATACAGTATTTTTAGAGATATTTAAAAGAGTTATTCTGGTAACAAGCATGAAGTTCTGACTGGGGAAAAAAAAATCAGCTCAGTTACAGATGCTCATTAACTCTCGCAATTACACATCATTTCATTTACACATTTGGTTGGTCGGGGTTTGGTTTTTTTTTTCTTTGAATTGAATCATTTAAGCCCCAACCTCTCTGTCCACCCCCAATACTATCCATTACCTTAATCAGTTTTGGGTTTTAACCTCTGAAAAATAACTGTAATTTTTTAGCCTTCTTTAAGCAACCCTTAATTTTTTTTTCCTTTGACCAAATAACTGGTCGTAAATAGAAGTTCCATAGCTATGCTCATATACAAAGCTCCTAAGATGCCACAAGATGATTTTTTTTTTGTTTGTTTTACTTGATGCTCACAAGATTTACAAAGGCACAGCATTAGAACAAACTGCCTAGGAGGACACAGACCCCCTTGGGAGAGTTAGGGTCATTTCATTTCTTCGAGATCCTTGGTGGAAAATCGACTTGATTCTGTGCTACGTAAGGTCATTTTTATACACTTTGTGGATGGGGAACAGATATAAAGAATTTTTAAGATTTCAATTAAGACCCTGAGATTTTAGTTTTGAGATTTAAAGAATATTTATGATTTTCTCACCCTCTGCCTTTTCTTTAAACAGATTTATGTAAACTGAAAATCTGTTGAGTGCTGGTTAGCTCAGGTAATTATTATTCTACCTGCATAAAGTAGAGCACATACTGCTTAGGTAAGTAACTTGGAACATACACTTGAAAGCTATTAATTTACAAATTTACTGGCTAATTTGTGGTTAAATGGTGAAGCAATTAAATAATGATCCTATATCTTCTTTTTAAAAGGCAGTAGTACTTCCACATCAGAACGATAAAAACAAATCTGGGATGGGAGCTAATTACATTCAGCATCTTAATAACACTCGAGTCACTTCTGAAGAACAAAGTCCAGCTGTTTTCTTGGTCAAAAAACAGCTCAGAATCTATAGACCATATGTACTAAATGTCTTGCTGTAACAGATTTGAGGTTTTTATGCTTTTTACAATGGTAAAGTTGCCTGGGAAAAGATACCCAGGTACTGGTTGTCAAACCTGTTGCATGGTCCAAATAAAGAGCTGAAACAAGCCAAACTCCGTGCAGCGATTTCCATATTTAAGCTTCAACTACACATAAATCTTTCCATGGCCTGAGCTCACACTGGTCACTCATGACCAACAACTCCACAGCTGCTGCAACCCGCGCCTGGAGCAGCGCTGAGCCAGAGAAGCGAGCCTCCAGAGATGCTGCTGTTGGCCGGTACAGAGACTGGTAGTCCAGCTATGATCGATACAGGCTTCAGTGACCCGCTTCTCCGCTCTCTCTGTCAATACACGCTGACCAATGTCCTGAGATGGGTCCTAGCTTGCAGCCAAAAAGTTACCATGGAAAAGCCCCATCACTGCTGTGCTCATCAAGTGACACAGCAACAGAAGAAATGGCTTGTTATCAATGAGATGCTGCATTTCCTTGAGCAATGTCACATCAGCTCTAGGCCCACCTCTGAACTCGGCACAACCTCCACAAGGATTTGTAAAGGCTGCTCCTCTAACGGATTAAAACCGGCAACACCACTTAATAGATCTCAAGCCTGGCACCAATAGGCTGATTACCAAGCTCAAGAGCCCCCAAAAGGTGCCCTGGGCTTCCAGCTGAGAAACACAACCCTTGTCCCAAAGACAGAACGCAGGCAGTCACTCCAAAACCCTGCAAGCCAGGAATGAGATCGTTTTGCAGGGAGGGCAGACGTGTGGGAGCAATAGCAACACAAGCACCTTATTGTACAAGGATTAGAGATTATATAACATTGAGGAGCGCTTCAATTAATCAGCCAGAGATCACAGAATCATTGAGGCTGCAATAGACCTCCGAGATCATCAAGTCCAGCCTATGACCCAACACCACAACATCAACTTGACCTTGTCTCTAAGTGCCACAACGGATCAGCACACGGGGCGGCTCGGCAGCCACAGCAGCTCTCACCTTCTCCTTTTCGCAGGCTTGTTGAAAGAGAGAGGGGAGGTGTTTCCAACTAGGCCCTTTCCAAATAAAACCTGAAAATAAAATGCAGAGGTGATACAAGACTTATGAAGTCATTTTAGAGACAGCTTGTTTAAGAGTTATCAGGCAAAAACTGCTTCAGGTATTTCACTGACATATGAAGACTGAAAGATCACGAGAATATTGGGGGGTGGGGCAAGAATTAAGTCTACATGAGCAACCTTCATAACACACTTTTCATTAAGGACACTGTCTCATTTCCAAGCTTCAACTGGACAGACAATTTTATTTTTTCCCCAGCAGCAGAATTGGCGGGATGTGATGAGGTTGATGGAGTTGGGGAGGACACAAACATTCATAGGGTTTTCAAAAGGGTTGAAAATGTCATAAATTAGATTATTCTAACAATTTAGAGCTCTTATCTGATGAATCAACTTTTCTACACCAGGTGACATTGACAGACATTTGCAAAAAGGTTCTGTTAATGCCTGATCAACACTTGGTTAGAAAAACAAAGCTTAGAGCCGGATTTGGTTATTCTAAATTTTTTCAAGGAAGTAGAAAGTTCTTCATATATTTCTCTCAAAGAAGAAATATTAGTCAATATTAAGTCACAGCACTAAGAAACCCACAAGATTTTTCCTTTATCACGCTTGCACAGAGCTGCAATTAAAGACTTATTCAAGCAAAAGATTTTATTAATGGACCATTATTCTCCATAAAATCTATTTCAGTTCAGCAGCCCTGATTAAGTCCCAATTTATAAGACTGGAAAGAAGCCAAAATAGGAAATCAGTATAACTCTTTAACAGAATAGATTTTATTTATATTTTTTTAAAGAGATTAGTTCTGATATAGATTACAAAGCTTTCTAACAAAAATCAATGGCATTTTAAAGTTAAAGGCTTAACACACAATCCAAGATCTAAAATGCCAAAAACTGCAACATGTGCTTCAAACTTTGATTTCCTTTTGTGTGCCCAAATTGGCCTGGTGGGTTCATAAGCTTAAGGCAAAAAAAAAAAAAAAAAAAAAAAAAAAAGTGACTTTTTCAACTGCTACTACCTACCCAAGGCTAACAAATGGTGTTCATAAACCCACATGCCGAGTACTGAGTACTATCTCCTGACAGACTGTCCTTTGATGACGTGAAGTCTTGTTTTCTTTGCACCTGCTCTCAGCACCCTCTCTTCAAGCACCTCCTGCTATTGCTCCCACCGTGCCCTTCTTCCTTGGGGCTGCAGCTCTGGCCATGGGCATCTGCAGCCCCCCCACCGCTTCCCAGCGCTGTCCCCAGGGAATGCTTTACATGGGTATGGGTCTGCTGTAGCTCCAACTCCAAATATCTATTGATAAGGGTCAGGAGAGTTGTTTCCTATAGCTGGATGTTGACTCTGCAATGACCTGTTTGGGCTGGAGCACCTCTGCTGCAAGGACAGCCTGAGGGAGCTGGGATTCTTCAGCCTGGAGAAGAGAAGACTCCAGAGGGACCTCATTACTGCCTGAAGGGAACCTACAGAAAGGCTGGAGACGCACTCTTCACAAGACTATCCAGTTATAGGATGAGGAGAAATGGTTTTAAATTGAAGGAGAATAGGTTTAGACTGGACTTTAAGAAGAAGTTCTTCAATACAAGGTTGGCGAGACACTGGAACGGGTTGTCTGGAGAAGTTGTGGATGCTCCCTCCCTGGATGTGTTCAAGGGCAGGCTGGATGAGGCCTTGAGCAACCTGGTCTAGTTGAGAGGCATCCCTGCCCATGGCAGGGGGGTTGGATTAGATGATCTCTGAGGTCCCTTTTCCAGCCAAGGTCATTCTATGATTCTATTTTCCACCGGAGTTTCCTTTGCTACAGCTTAAGGCTCACACTGCCCTTTGGCCATACTGTGGGGTAAAGGTCTAAGTGACACAAGCAGTCCTTGTGCAGTTACCCTGTCAGTCGTTTGGAAAAGGAGGAGTGGCTGAACAGAAGGCAAATATCTAAAACCAGGCCCAAACGGACCGGAGACCATGGGGGAAGCTTCCCCTTCACGCAGCCACCTCCAGAGAAGAGCCAAGGGTGCCGACAATCCACGGCCCCGTTTTCCTCACGGAAGGCTAAAGCCACCGACCTCAGGACGTTTTATGGCGGGCATGATACCAAAGAGTCAACACAAGGACGTTTACGAACAACTTTAAGCATATTGTTAATGAGGTTTTTTTAAGTCCAAGATAACCTGGTATTATTAGTTCAATTGAAATGACACTTCCTGATTAAACTGCTACAATTTCAATTAGACTAACAATAATAATCAGGCTCCTACCCTCACCTCAAGCACATACTGCCAGAAATGTGCCAAGCACCACTCTAATAGTCTGTATCACTAAAAAAAAAAAAAAAAAACCAACAACTAAGCAAACAAACAAAACACCCAGGGAACCTCTGCACGTACGTCTCTTCTGGAGAAGGACATTTCCCACAACCAAGGAACACAGGAAAACGGGAGGCTCCTAGGGCATCTTTCCCCGATACATTTCTCCACCGGTTAGAATGACACAGACCCATGGTGCATATTTGCGTTTTCTCAACAATGTAACCTACTCGAGGCTGAGGAACGAGCAAAACATTCAGGTAACTCAATTGTATTTGACTGCAGTATTTTATAATTAATAACCTGCGATATTTTTTCTTGTATGTCTCCTTATTAACGTTATCCTTCTTCACCAAATACGTTACTAAATTAAATGGAAATTTCTCATAAATGCTCACCCCGCATGATCTGCACCACTGCTTTTTCTTTAACAATTACATTTCATCGAGAAACTGCTTTGTTCTATCATTTAATTTCTATTATAGTGACAACAGGGAAATATTAATTTTATATTCACGTTGCAGCTATAAAATTTACGCTCTTCCATTCCTTCACAGACCAATGCTCTGTTTTCCAGGTGGAGAAGACACTTTTGAACTGTGTTACAAACTGGTATTACTAGAACAATTGGCTCCTTAATAGCTTTAAAAGAATAAAAGCAACAGTTTTGCACTGATTATGCAGCTTTTCTTGAGCGCTGGGAAGTTTGAATCAGCTCACAAAAAAAGAGTAATTACTGGAGGATTCCTGAAAGGAGGTGTTTGCTCAGAAAGGTGTAACATTTTTGCTAACTATGCAGTCTCTTCTCCCTCTTTATTGCCTCTCCATGCCATCTGTTAGACAGACTGAAAAAAACCCCGAACACTTTTTATCATACCTGTGCAGTAACTGGCAGCTCAGAGCAGCAAATTCTGAACAAGACAGAAGCCCCACAGCAGCACATGTTACATATTTCCTTATGGCTTGCATTTTCATCTGTCAACCTCATGATCATTATCCAGGTACCAGAAACAACTGAAGAACACAAGTAACTGCTGACAAAAGAACAAGAATTTTGCCAGACGTTTAGTGAAGGAAAGCAGATAGCAAGGAGAAGGGAATTCGGTTCTGAATATCGATGTCCAAGATTTTTCTTTATGGTACATTCAAAGGTCTACTCCCACAAGTCTTTCTCAAGTCAGTGACCCCACTGATTCTTTTCAATGTCTCAGTTAATAAACTCAACTCCTCAAATTTCATTTAACAAAGTCTGCAACAAACAAGCATGAGAAAAAAAGCACCACAAGAAACAAAGACAGGAAGAGGGAAACCCACTGCATGAGAACTACAGGCAAGTGAAGGGAACTAATATATGTAAAATACACATCGTTCCCTAAAGACTCTTAAGCAGTACAGCTATGCTGATGCCACTGTTTAGTAGTGGCTAGTCAGATCAGAATGTATCTTATCACTTTAACATGAAAACTGCCATCAAGATTAAGAAAAGAGAGATTAATCTCCAGTTCCCCCACTATAACAAATAGAGGACTGTGCAGTCCTGACGTATTTCTTTAATGAAGTTTCTGCAATTGTTTCTATTCCTCGTTGTTTTCACAGTCATATTTGACATCAAGGAGGAAGATGGAAAGTAAACTGAAGTCCTGATACGACAGCAGCTTCAATATCCTTGTGTGCAGGGCTTTGAACTGCCAGCAAGTTACAGACTGAGGTATGACCGACCATGTTAAGCACTGAGTATTTTTTCTAATAATTATTTTTTTTTTAATCATTTTTTTCATCATATCCTAAATCACATTTAAAGGAGCAAGAGAAATGAACGAACCCAACCTAGGAAGGATGTTCAGCTTCCAACATCTTCATTTACAAATCTTTTCGGGTTCCTTTTCCAAAGCACCACTAAACACAGACAGCAACCGGTAGAAGTGCTGATGGAGGCAGGCAAGCAGCACACAGAGTCTTCCTCTCATTGCCATTGACATATCCACTACGTTGCAAAAATCCAACTCACAACACCAGAGGACTTTGAAACATCTCAGCTTTGCTTTGCCTTGCACAAAGGCTCAGAGAGCCAGCACTCAGTGTCACACAATTATCATCGTAGATCCCTGTAAAATGGACATCAACACCCAGCTGCAAGTATTATCATCAACTTGCAAATGAGTAAGTTAGTTCCAAACACAAGCAGATTTTCTAAATGCAAACCAAAGAGTATTTAATGAGTGCCTCAGTACCTACTATTTATCTTCTCTCATTGACATCTCTCCAGAAACTGGTGTTAAAAGGAAGCATCGCAGGCTTCCAAAATGAAAATTTTCTTCCAGCATAACTGTGGCTTCGGCTGTTACCGAAACCTGTCACATTTCTGACAACCAACATATACAGAATTCTTACAGGGAGTTATTAACATCTTCCATAGGTAACTGCCTCACTGTGCCTCTCCCCGCGCTCTAGAGTGGCACTGGTGTTATTTGGGGCTACTCCAACATAACTTAATAGGCACTGACAACACAACTACATTGGCTTCAGTTAGAAGGCATCTTCCTGTGCACAGTGATGTCATTTTTGATCCTCCTTAATAAACAACAGCGAAGACATTTTAGTGGCAGATATATTCAAATGCCTCCTGTTGTCTCAATCAATCTGTTACCACACCAGCAAACTCAGACCTTGGGTGGCTGTTTTGCCATTTAGCACCCTTACATAACATGAACCGCTTCGTCAGAACGAAGTCACTAAGCACGTCTGATCTGACATGAGCTGTCTGTCACGAACACCTCATTGAATCCGTCGCTGAGACTATTTCATTATCCCCCGAAACATTTTACAACAAGCATTTGATCATTCAACATGAACAGGCTTCACATTTGAAAGACAACATTGTTCAGAATACTTCATTTTCTCTCTCTGAATGGTTTCAGAATATTCCCACAAACACCCATTACACCAGCTGAGGCTATTTACTATTTTTGCTCTTTGGGGCTTTTTTTGGTGTGGGTTTTTTTTTTTCTTATTTGTTTGCATTTTTAGTAAAGGCAATTGTAATTAATGCATACAAATAAAATAATGACCATCTGAGTTGAACTCCCATCTTATTACCTGAGGACCACCAAGAACAATTTAGTGCACAAAAACCTGACGCTAAACTAGAAAACTATCTATGGTCTGGAGAACTCCAATCCGGAGACAGCTACTAGTCATCTAAAGTCCTTAACACGCTTCATCGTGCAGTTGCATAAAGGATGCTAAAGTTAGAAGCGAGCAGAGTGTTCGCAAGTTGATTATTCACAGCTGAACACTAATCTCTGAGCTTCCAGCTTTGGGAAACACCACCTTATACAAATTTCTTCTTTTTCATTTTTTAAATAAAAGCTAGCACAATGTACGGTAGACATGTCAACCTTTCACTTCACTGAAAGCGTTTTCAAGGAAAAAGCATGAAGAGAACACAGTGGAATAACTGTATTTAGGTGCTCTTAAGTAACAAAGCTTCATTTTTAGATACGCTTGGGAGCCTCTGTGATCGAGCAATAGACAGAATCCTCTGCCACTGACTAGATCTACGGTATTTAAATGGATGATTAAGCACCTAAGACCCAAACCAACTGAACAAAGATTTGCTTAACTGCATTTTAACTTCCGTTTTACCATACACATGCAGAGGCACTTGTTTCTTCCAAGCGTTATCTCTTCTGCTTAAAATACAATTTAACATTGCTTTTTGTCATACCGTGTAAAAACGGTACTAACACCAGCCTCGAGCACAGTTTCAAACTTCCACATTTATTTGCCAGTCAATGCTGGAATCTTGAAATCCTTGAAATTAAATACAGTTTTTAGGGATAGCAAGCTTGCTATGACTTCTAAGCTTTCTAAAACATGGTCTCTGACTATTAAAGCAGACAAAGACCATCAACGAGTAAAGCCATCAGTTAAATAGTAGGCATATATGCAGAGGCTTTCTGGCTTCTCCATATATAGATCAGTGCAAAGGATACAGCATGTGGGAGACAAACATTCTCCAGCCATAAGGCCTAACACGGTGACTACCACCACTTGTTTCAGTACCGAAGGGAAGAGGAGAACCATGTGTCAAACGCCAACCAAGAGCACGCCAAAACACAGCCTAATCCTCACTTGGAAAACTCCTTATGAAATGTAGTCATTGTGAAAAAAAATATATAAAATATATATATATATACACACATATACATACATATATATCTATATCTATGTTCCTGGCAGATGTAGTCAGCGCCGTACTTCCCTTTGCCTGTCCTCTGCATCCCACCCACCTGGCTTTCCCAGGGCAGCTATGGATGCCATACTCCCAAAGCAGATTTAATACAGATCGAAACAGAAGTGGAAGAAAGTGCGTAAAGCTCTGGGAGTTCCTTAGTATTTCCGGACTTTGCTCCTGCATCTTGGGCAGCAATCACGTGTTTCCTATTAACATATACTTATTCACATACCGAGAAGCTGTGAGAAGAGCTCTGTATCTGCAGGTCTTGAAACATGTTATGAAGATTAAAAATCCCACACACATTGAGAAGAAAGTTATAGTGAATAAATTCGTTCCAATACCCTCACATGCTACGCTCACTCGCAACGCTCAAAGCACATTATGTTAAATTACAACCCCTCGATTCTGTATGGGATATTTTCTATAGGCTACACCACACCAGACAGAAGTTTGCTAATTAAAAAAAGCTCCCTTTCTTGACTTTTGGACTTGAGCTGCGTACCCAGGCTGTCCAGTAAGAAGTTGGATCTTGAATATTAGTGAATCTGATTAAACACTGCATACTTTGTATGCGGGCATTCACTCGTGCTTGATGTGCTGTCCAGCCAATAAATTACTCCAAGTGTAACTTTTTGCAGTCTGAAAAGAGTTTATACTTCGATGTAAAAAGGGCATAAGGAAAGTTACTGAGCTAAACACCTCTACATACAATAAGCCTCCTGACATCTTCAAAGGACTTTTTCTTTTTTTCTTAATCAGAAAAAAAGAAAAAGAGCTTATAACAGGATGCAAATTCTGTGGAAAAGATCTGATGATTAAATGTTTTTTTGCCAGAACTGCTGAGGAACATCAACAAAACCAGCAGCAAGGTGGAAACTGCCTCTGTGCCCCCTGCCGGTAAAAAAGGTCCTTTTGATTTCATGCCTTTATGATCATTCCAGGCTCTCAGATCATCAATATCAACCAATCATCGATCAGTTGTCAAACTGTGAAAGCACAAATTTTAAGGTTTGCAAGTTGGCAAATTCTGAGCTGAAGAAATTCACATTTCGGTAATAGGCTGCTCCTTGAACCATGGCACGGTAGTTCTAATAGTACAGTGGAGCATCCTCTCCTGTCTCCCATATCAGCCAAAAACTGGTGTTTTCTCTCATATGCTCTTCTCAAGTTTATGGTACAATCCTGCTAAACAGCTTTCAATTATTTATTTTTTTTTTCCGTTACTTTTTTTTTCTTCATTAAACATTTGGAAAAAAATAACACACAAGGATCATTATTTAATTTTAGATTGACAGCTGCAGCAAGCAGTTCTACTCAACTACCTTTCTTAGAAAAGAACTGTTTTCTTCTTTTTTCAACCTGTTTCTTGGTTACTGCATTTGATGTCCACGTTCATCTGTTGTTGGAAGCAAGATAAGAGTTGTCAGTTCATATCCCCCGTGCTCCTTGGGATTTATCTTGCACTCATTCAGTTATCCCTTCTCTACCACTGGTCCTCAGAGGGAAGCTGCCTTCTACTTTTCATAATTATTTCCATTTTCTGTACTTTCTTCATCACTGCCCTACTTTTGGATCACTGCATAATTTTGGTGGTCAGCGGGGTGAATCTCTTGGCAACCTGAAATGTGGCCTCTTGAAAGCTAGAAGGAAGTAGGTCTATCTTCTACAAATCATGATCTTTGACAGTAAACAATCTGCTTCCCGGGATCTTCCTTGGTTTACAAAGGACTTCGGTGGTCATCTACTCCAACCTGAAGCAAGCAGAGCCAACTCTCAGTTCAGACCAGGTTGCTCAGGGCTTTGCCAGGCAGGACTTGAAAACCTGGAGGACAGAGATTACACAACCTTGCTAGGCAATCTCTTCCAATGCTTAACTGTCCTCACCGCAAATGAGTATTTCTCCTCAAGACTTGGCCTCTTATCTTGACATAGGTACATTGTTCCTCATCTTTCAGCCAAGCACCTCGGTGAGGAACTTAGCTCTCTTTTCTTGATTGCACCCTTGTCTGTCTGGGAAGGCTGCCATTAGGTTCGCCCCACTTTCAAGCACCTTCTCCAGGCTGAACAAGCTCCATTTGCTCACCTTCTCCTCAAAGGACATACACTTCAGCCTTCAGTTGTTCTGGAGGCTCCCCACCACACACATTCCAGTCGTTCCGTATCTGCCTTGGACTGGGCTGTGGGAGGAGGAGAGGTAGTGTCCAAATCTTAACATAATATTCCAAGCGTGGTCTGATGAGTGCTGACAAAAAGAGGGATTTAGCTCTTCCATCAGCGCACTGTCTAACGCAGCCTGGGATGCCCTTAGATTTCAGTGCTGCCAGACAAGGCTGCAGAACCCTCTCTTAGCCTACTGAAGGTGAAAAGTTTGCTCATCTCTTCCCCATCTCTGATGAGAAGTTTGACACAGTTCTATGGAAAGAGCCTGCACTTTTTTCTTACACGTTTGTAACACTGGCCCTGACTAGACTCACAATCAATTGTTATTGAAGAAAAAAAAAAATAAAAAAAATAAAAAACTTCTCCCTATCTTTATTGCTTAACAAGGTTTAAATAGAGCAGGGAAACATGTAGGTCACTTTCTCAGTTCAGGTTCCATGGTTATGCCTGAAGCAGCGAAGAACGGCTCAACTTGACGATTAGGGACAGAGGGATCACAAACAAACCCTGCCTCATCCTTGGTTTTCCTGCAGTGATGGCAGAGTAATTCTGCTGTTCATAAGACTGAGGAAAATGAGATTGTAGCAATTTGATTCTGGCTTTGACAGGTATTTGATTGGGGAGATTATCGGCTCTAAAATGTTTGGAATAGCAATTGTACTTGAGCATTGCCTATGTTTAGGGAATACATTTGCCAGACAGACAGTAAATAGTGCAGAGAAGAAAATCTCAGCTAAATGGAATAATGATTTAAACAGCAGAGATGCTTGTCTTAAATTTTATCAAAAATGCAATTGCTCACCGTAGTCTGACATGTTAGCGGCTAGGTTCTTTTGCCCAAACTGCTCTTGACAGATTTTAACGTTAATTGGTCTGGAGAAGATGCCAGACAACCTAAAACATTTGCTGCAAAACAAATGTGAAGGAAATACAGCTCAGGGTGAAGAGTCTCATAATTTACTTAAAACTGCAGAGAACAAGCACCATCTTCTACAGGGAACAACAGAGTGAGCTGAAGACAAAAAAAAAAATAATTTTAAGAAGTGGCAAGTAATAAGCAACTCTGCCCCAGGATTTACTTCCTATGCATTAAGCAGTAACAAGACACTAATTTCACTACAGTAAAAATGCTGACTGCGAACTCAGCCAAGGTCTCACCAGAAATACAAAGCTGCGCTCGGCAAGATCTGTTCGTACACGAATTTAGCATTTACGGCCAGCCGAAAAAAATATTCTAGAAGGCAAAAGAAACGGAAACCAAATTACAAAGGAGTCCCTCAGAGGAAGAGCAACAAAAAGTCATCTCATCCCACCTACCTAAAGGCCCCGTCCCAACTGCTCACTCCCATGCTGTGGGGAAATGTTTAACTCTGCGTTATGAGTCCTCTTAGTGTGAGAGCAGGAGACCAGGTGAACCCTGAACTTTTCGGTTCAAATGAACTATGGTAGATCAACACAGGGCTAGTTCTGCTCTGCCTCCTCCCATCCTGCTTCAGGAGCTAACCAAAATAACACACAACTCCTTTCAGCACGCTGGAAGAATGACGAATAATTAACCTGACAGAGTAACTTTCTTGAATGCTGTAGGAAATATATTTTAAATTCTCTGAAAAAAAAACAAAACATGATGGTAATTTGCGACAAGAAAATAGGAATATCTGAAAAAACGGAGTAAGTAGAAGCTTAGACTTCGTGAGGTTACCAGTGTGCTAACTATTCATTTACCTTGCAATCTTTACATCTTCATAATAACAGTATTATTAAATGGATTATACGTAATATCTTTCAGACAACAGAATTTATTCAGCATCATTAGGATGTACCTCCAATAGAACCACTTCTTAAGAAAACTTCAGGTCTACGTTCCTGCAGCTAAAAAACAGATGACTAGACTCAGACTAATAAGTGATCGGTTTACTGATGCTGAAAATACATTTAATACGTTTGGGGAATTATCTCGAATCAAATTTTCAAGGGAGCACCATGGAACGGAATGCAAGTCAAAACACTGATTTTTTTTATTTTTTTTTCTTCCATTTACCCAACCCATGGCAGGAGATGGAAAAAAAAAACAGAGCAAGTCATTACCAGTTACACACTCAGTAGACCACAGATGACCAAAATACACAAGATGGTTTATCATTTATCTCCAATCTTAATTTTCAAAGAAGCAGGCAGCCATTCAAAGAAAAAGAATGGAGTCCTGCAAACCCCACAAGCTGTCCAAAGCTTTCTTCAGAACACACAAGGAAGATACAGTAAAACCATGAACACTTTTTCTTACTGCTTTGACCTGATACCTTCTGTCTAAGGGTCTCCTGCGGGAAAACGCACACCACTAACCCCCCCCCCGCTACACCCTCACACCCCACCCAAGCACCCCAAGCAGCTCTCCCCTCACAGGCAGCGCACCACGACTGAAGGCCTAGGCAAGCAGCAGCAGCCTGGTAATAGACTTTCTCAGTTTCTGGTTTGGTTTTCTTTCATTTAGATTTGGTTTGAGAGCTTTTTTTCCCAGTCCTTAACTGCTCACAGATGGGATATTTGCGGAGAACGTACGAAACGCCCCGCAGAGACCCCATAAAGCTCCCAGAAGCTTCAGTTGTGTCAGGAGAAATGCGTGCAAGGGCTCGCTGGGGAGCAGATGCCGCCTGCTCTCTGCATGCAGGAGACGTTGCTGAAGTGTCGCAGTGTTGCTGTAGCAAACCCTACAGGAGAGGAAGATGGTTTCGTTTGAAAACAAAG
This sequence comes from Baryphthengus martii, assembly GCA_013396935.1. Lineage (NCBI taxonomy): Eukaryota > Metazoa > Chordata > Aves > Coraciiformes > Momotidae > Baryphthengus > Baryphthengus martii. The sequence goes on from VWZK01000706.1 coordinate 22,896, forward strand.
CCATCTTCACTCTCTCACACTCATTTTCTCACCCAAATATTCACTATCACCTAAACCCACAGGTCTGAGCAGCCCACCTAGGAGAGAGGCTGCAGGGTCCGCGTGTCGCTAGCATCCATCCAGCCCCCACCCCCGGTGACTATTTGGGAGCCAAGGGGTTACCAGAATGGGTCCTCTTCCTGTTGGGAGCCACTTGAGCCTGTCTGCAGCCTCCAGGAGCTGATCAGACTTCAGCTGCCAGTTCTCACTTTCCATCCTGAGGGTCATCAGGGCTCAATCACAGTCCTTTGCCTCTTGACCCAGGCGGGTCCCGCAAAAAGCTACATTTAGATCCGTTCATTCCTACAGCCCCTATTCCGCAATTTATTCCTCCTGGCGCTTCCACAACCATACCCTCCTATCCAGGTGACCTCTAAACTGTTACTGCAGCCCTCTACACACAGAGTAGGAGAGATCAGACCCCTCTGATTTATTCCAGCTCCATCTCAGTCCAGGGCTAGTAGAGGAGACCATGGGATGGTATCTTCTGAAAAGCAAAACCCATTCTGGGTGAGCATGCAACAAACAGACTTTTACAGAATTTTCTTCCTAATCCCTTTGTACTTCGCAGACATTCTAAAGTGTAAGGATATATTTTCTATTTTAATCCCGTCTAAGGAAACATTTTCTTGTACTTGAAGTTTTTAAGGGCTGGTAATCTTTTTGCCCTCCAAATCTAGGTTTTTTTAAAATAGGTTTATCACCAGTAACTTATGCCTCATAGAAATAAGTTAATCAGCCTTTCTTATAAGAAGACATAGGACTTAACAACATTCCAATGCCTATAATTTTGGTCCAGAAAGATATCAGCCAGGCACAAAAGCGTGGAGATTTCCACAGCCTCATGCACACAAGCTGACGCCTCATGCACTCGCTGCTTGCAACCAGCTTAGCCCGTGGCTTTGGTTTCTCCTCTCATATTAGGGGAGTAGGTGCAGCACAGGGGAGGAAGCACCAGCTTTCCATTACAAGTTTTATTACCTTCTGTAAATTTACAATTCCTGGCTACAGAGGTATTGCGGTTTGCTTGACTCTTTTCCAAGACTTCCCTGATAGAACTCGGAATCAGCCTTCCAGCTGAACTGGTTTCTTGTGCAGCGAGCTGATGCATTTATTCATTAGCTTTAGTGAAGCCCTAGGCACAGTGACAGCATGGATAATATACAAAGTAAAGCCCAACAGGCTTAAGAAATACCACACTTGATTAATAAAAGCGAATAGGATGGGAGGGTTTCCCCTTTCTTTTGTTTGAGAGATGTGTACCATTTTGACAGGGTAAGTAAGCTCCTTATTTTTCCCTAGGTGTGTGTATATTTGGCCATGTGTCAGTTCAAATATGCAAGGCATGTTCTATTCAAACACTCCTATAAAACTGCATACACTTCTATTATTTTAGATTTGGAGAAAAACTACCTGGATTTTAGTTCTAAAGTTTATTTATTCTCCGTGATCTCCGATAATTTTACTTATAACGGCAAGAGGTGGTCACACAAAGCCTGTCAAAGCGTAATTGGAAGCAACAGTCTGAATTCATTAGTCCTATAAACTTTAAATTTAATGCTACAGTACAACATAAACAGTGACAAAGTATTCTTATCAAGCTTAAGCATCTCTAAATTCTTCAGCCAAATGTCTTTTATGGGTAGAGTAGCTTACCCTCTACACTAGGTAAAAAGACTCCTCACCTAAAACACCTCCTCTGTCTCCTAAAGAACAGTTTATCTAATGTCATTCCAGCAGTAATCATTCTGTTAGTTCATAGGTAGGGTTTGGGGAGGTAGGAGGAGGATTTCTAGTATACTACAATTTAATATTAAAGAAAAAAAAAAGTGTCAGCCTGTTCCATCTTCTCACTTAAGTATCAATCATAAAAATCCAAATAGACACAACGCTTCACTATAAATGAAAACCATATATAAGAGGTCTGAACAGCTATAAAGAAATACACATTTTCTTGTTTCCTTTTTTTTAATTAGCAAAGAGAAAGGAGCAAATATTTTTGTATTGGGTTTGGGTGAGCTGGAGTTCATGTTCCCCAGAGCAGCTCTTATGGTGCTGGGAGGCAGGTAAGACGCCGGTGTTGCGGCTGCTGCTGAGCAGCGCTCGCCCCGCACCAAGGCTGCCCTTCCAGCACCTTCCTCCCTCCTCACTCAGTGAGATGGGGTGGGCAAGATCTTGGGAGGGGACACAGTCAGGACAGCTGACCCAAACTGCCCCAAGGGATATTCCACACCTCGTGACGTCAGCTCAAGTATAAGAGGGAGAGAAAGAAGGAGGGGGTTGGGGTCATCCGTTGTGAAGACGCTTGTCCTCCCAGCAACCGCTACGCGTACCAGAGCCCTGCTTCCCAGGAAAGGCCAGACAGCGCCTGCTGACGGGAAGTAGAGGATAAGATCTTGTTTTCCTTTGCGTGCAGCTTGCTTTTTGTCTTTTCCTATTAAACTGCCTTTATCATACCCCACGGGCTCTTCCCATCTTACTCTCTCTCCCCTTGTCACGCTGAGAGAAGGTGGGGGGGAGTGACAGAGCGACTTGGTGGGTTCCTGGCACTCAAGCCAATGTCAACCCACCACAATTTTGTGCACAGGTCACATAACATACCGACTAATTCACAGTATGTCATATTTTCTTTACAGCTTCTTTACGGTTCACTGTAAAATTACCATTAAAATAGCACAACATAATTTTTACATAATTATATTGTGGTATTCCTTCAGTCACAATTGTGTAAACTCCAATTTAAGACTAGCACAGTGGAGTTAAGTACACAGCAAAAAAAAAAAGAAATTTAAGATTTTGTTGACCCCCATATCACAGTATTCCACAGGTTTCTATAGCACAAGATCCCACTGGACACAGAAATTACCGGCAAATAAGCAGTGTTTTTTCTGAAGTTGACAATGGAAACGGTGTACAATTAATGCACATACTAACTGATGAAGCTGGGCACTGAATCAGCTATTTCAAAAGACATTTTCGTATTTTCATGCTAGTTCTTAAACATCTGAACGTTATATGGCCACATCAATATGCAGACCACTTTTTTCCTGCAACGTACAATGTAATTTTTCCGATTTTTCTAAAAAAATATTTACAGAGTAAATAGCAAGATCCACAATTAAACTGAAGTGCCTGAGATCATTAGGCAGTATATAGACAGTCACTCCTCCATTAGCTCTCTCTTTCACTTGAACAATGAAATACTATTTACAGATGTGAAGAATCATCAGCAGCCATTCTTTACTTACTATAAATTGTTACCATAAAAAGAAACGTACAACTACAAATAGAAAAAAAGGAAGAGAGACAAAAAAAAAAAAAAAAGGAAAAAATTGAAGAGGGTAGCAAAGAAAAAAAAAAACAACAAAAAAAGCAAAAAAAACCAACACCCCACCAAAGCCAAAAGGCAAACAGAAAACCATAACCCTACACAACTAAAACACCCAGTAAGAACAAAATCAAATGTATCATTTTTGGGTAGAACAAAATGGGGTTTTTTTCACTTTGCCTCCCAATATCTTGTCTGAGCTAATCCAGCACTACTACTACATTTTTAGGATTGACCTCCCAGTCATTACTACCCTATACTGAAGATCCTTATGAATTTTGTTCCAGAACTGCAAAGCGCAAAAAAAATTGCCCAAAATCAGAGGGGACGGTGCAGTTTGCTGTCACAACAGCTAAGCCCGGCAATACGAGCCCTCCCTGCCAGGACACACTCCAACAAAAAAGTTCTGCACAGTCCTCTTATTTCGGTCTTGTGCTCAGCTTTGTGACTAAAAAAAGTCTTTCTCTTTCTAGGTAAAACTTGACACTTTCTTTCTTAACGTAAAAATCATGCAGGCTTCTCTGGGGACCTCAGAGGGGAAGGTCTAGGGAGATGCATGTTGAGAGCTCTGGTCACCTCAGACCTACATGGTCAATGCAGCTGCACTTCCTTTAGCTCCACGTGTTTTCCTCACATCCCAAAGAGAGCACAGACCCCTCGGATCTACCTTTTCTCTTCAAAAAGGCATACCCTCTCCAGTTAAAATGCATTGCCTTTTTTCTTGCAATGCAGTAAGAATACAAAGGATCCAGTTTACACCAAATATCTACATCCTTCAATGTGACACGAAGACAAATCATCAATATCAGGACACCTTTCACACGGAAACACACCTCGGCCAAGAGGCCCAGCAGAGAGCTTGCACTTCACGGAAACCTTTGTGAAGACTTCAAAATATTAGGAAGTTCGGATTCCTATGATCTACAGACTTTCTGCTGAACATACGACAAGGGCACATTTCACAGCAGAAACCTAAGCTCCTCGCAGCAGCAAAAAGCCCAGCGGAAGAGAGGAATGCCGAGCTGCCCTTCGCTCGCTGACCCCAGCTAAGGCACCCGACCGCACTCAGGGGCACTTTGAACAAATACTCCCCCTCACAGCCTTCTGCTTCACCTGCTCAAGAAGTTTCCAAAAATACTATCAGAAGTCACTCGCAGCACAATTCCTCTGCTTGGTCAGAAATTGGTTGCTAGTACGTTAAAGAAGGATTTGATTTTTAGAGTTGGGGAAAATCTGCGTCTCTGAACTGTCTTATTGAAAAGAGAAGCACAGAACAGAACAGCATTTCAAAGGATTTTTTTCTCCATGTTAAAAATCATATAATACATAAACTGCAATGCCTTTGCTGTTGAAATAAAATGTTTCATTTGTCTTCACTGTATTATCAAAATTTCAGAAACTCCGCAGCTCTAAACTTTGCCTCTAGACCAAACTTCCATCCTTTTCAGCATCTGTGATACTCAAGCTTACTAAAACATAAGTTAATAGGTGGTAAAGATCATTTCAATTTTTGAAAGGTTGAAGGCTGAGAATGAGTGGATTTATTTAAAGGTATACTTGAAAACTTATGTTGACATTTGAACATGAGTTTACTCTGTGCACACCAGAATAGCTTGGCTCTGTCACCAGGACACCTGAGAAATCACACACTTTCAAATAACAATAAACAGATGGAATAATTTCTATTTTCAAAACATCAGCTGCAAAAGCTTATTAAAGCTCTGTAGCAGTGTGTAACTTCACGTTCTTCCTCAAACTTTAAGATAAATATGACATTAAATGAAAGGACACATTTTAATTTAACATTTCGGAACTAATTTTGACTAATTTTAACTGACTTCTGAACAGTGTCTGAACTGGATGCAAATGACAAACAGTTGGCGTTTATCTGCAAGTGTTGTTCCTGCATCAGATATACGCTCATCTGAGCCTGAAAAAAATACACTCTATGTCTTCATAAAGTGGAAGCAGCTGCAATGACAACTGATTTTTGGCAACTTCAGTCCCTATCTACTTGGAGGTACCAGAAGCAGCTTCAATCACGTATCAAAACTAATTAACAAACCCAATAAACTAGAGCCTCGCAAACACAAATGCCAGCTTTATCAGCGAGAGCAAGTATCTAACCCTTGCTCTGCAATTCCAAAAGCATTTTCTGGAAGGAGATAAGCAGATCTGTCCGTACATTTCAGATCTGCACATTGATCTTTCACCTCACCCTTCCCATCTCCTTGGAAGGCAGGCAATCTGGGCTCTGGATGGGAGACGGCGGCATGAAAACAAAACAGAATTATTGCAGGAGCGTCACAGCTCAGCAGATCTCAAAGGAGCAAAAATAAGATTACATCTTTATGCAGTGCTGCAGAAGAGGAGATTTATGTCTTCTTCCATAACTTCATGCTAAGCAGGAAAATTTTCTGCTTCCATGGCAGGAGAGCACACTGGGATGGACCCGCAGACCGGGGCCAGGAAGAGGGAAGTACTATAACTGCCACATTGACAGCTCAATACAGGCCACAGCAGGAAACAAATCCTTTCCTTGGGTCTTTCTTGCCCTCAATAGCTGAGGTATGTGAGAAGAACAGGGCTGAACAGATCCTACTTCCTGAAGGATTAAAAAACCTCCATCATCTTCAGAAGGTCTGAAACAGACCACATCTTCAAACACCCGAGGATGATGATTTCTGGTCAGTCAGCAGACAGCACTTCAAAAGCACATGAAAAATGAGGAAGCCAGCGTACAAGAGACATCCACAAGCAGCAACAAAAATCCTGCTGAGACTTTTTCTGTTGCACCCTTCCTCCCAGTGAAGAGGGAAATACGCTGCAGGAAAAAGCCACAAGATCAGGACATGGATGCAGCAAGTCTTGACACCTTAGAACGGGTGTGAGAAGCTGGAAAAGGCAGCCCTTTGCTGAACCAGCAGCAGCAGTTTTGGTGATCCCATACAGAAGAGACCACAAAGCCTGTCATGCTGCTCAGGCGGAGATGCAACAGCTGGAGTTTCTACAAGGAGAAGTAACACGGCACCCCTTCTCAGTAAGGGACTTCAGAAGGACAGCAATGGTTTTCCTTTGCCATGGACCATCAACAGCACACCTACCCTGATAACATCCAGAGGAATGCTTAAATTAAGCAAGCGTGGCTCATTTGCAGGACTATCTTTTCCTCGATTCAAGGCCTACTCAGTTTGGGATTATCCCTACCATCAGCCCCACAAGCCATCATTCTTCTGGTAGGAACCAGACAGGCCTCTTACGCTGACCACACTACAACACGGCACAGAGATTCCCAAATTCATATTTTATTTTGCTAATGATCAAAACGTAGAGCTTCCCAAAGCGAGCCAAGCAGCCTGAGAGCTTTCCCGTGCCAAATTATTCCTAATTAATAATAACAAGAATGATAAAGCCTACTACATCATACAATAGCAAACCTAAGCTTCCTAACACCAAGCGCTGTAATGCCATCCCAAGCCAGCTTGGAAAGCTGAATTAATCTCCACCATTCCACATGGGCTTATTAAAACCCCGACGAGTAAAAACAAAGAGAGCGTGTTGTTATCACCGGGCGCTGCCACCGAGAGCCCAGTGGTGAGCCGCCACACCTCACCTGAACCGCACTCCTTTCCCAGCACAAAGCAGCGTCCAAAACAAGCGATGCGGTTATTCGCGAGCTAAAGGAATGCCACAAACGCCCTACGGATGATAAAGAGATAGCAAAAGAAATTCGCACCTCTCTTTTCCTCTACCAGGACTGCAAAATTTGGCTTGGAAACAGAGAAGACACCTCACGCTGTCAGAAAAGAGAGAAGGGAGCCAAGGACCTTCCCTGAACTTTCACAGATCGAGAGGTAGACCCTCTAAACACCAAAAGCAGCATAAAATGGAGCAAAGTCATTTTAAAGGAACTATCTTTACAGCACACATATTGTGAAGAGACTTGCTATCAAAATGACCTCGAGAGCCACTAAACTCACGGGTGTTTCGCACGTACCTGGGAGGCAGACAGAGCCCTCCTCATCTCCGAGAGGAATAATGCAGCCAGCCTGCCAGCGGGACAGCTGGCCGTGCACAGCAAAAATACTGGAAAACAGGGATTCTTCCCTAGTTGCTAAGTAAGCAACGTAGCTTTTCATTATCCACACCAAAACCAGGTTCAAAAGATGACAATGCAAACGTTCGAATCATCGGGGAACGACTGCATTTTAAGCTGACTGAAAGAGGATGTGAGCGCTCGTGGATCTGATTCTGCCTGTGTATATCAAGGTGCTCCCTTGGAGTCAGAGGCTGGCTGTGCTCAGGAGACAGCATGTTCGTCTAAGAGGGAGACGGAAAGTGAAAAAAAGTTCAACCAACGTCGTTTCAAATCGGGTTTGAATCTGCCTTTGTTCTTTTATTCCCCTCTTGAGCATTTCTGTAGCCTTTCTGTGAGTTATTTGCCCGTTCTGAATCCATTCAAAGAAGAGATAGTCTTCAAAGAAAAGATGGTTCTTGCAAAGAGTCATCGCTTTGCTTTATTTTTTTTTAACTGCAACCAGCAAGTGCTATGTAGAAATAGGTGGCTTTGGGCACCGAGAACACAAAGACAGAATCAGTTTTTCTTAGACTAAGTAGAACAAACAAAACCAAACAAAACACCCCCCCCACACAAAAAACACCCCAACGCCCTCACCCGAATAGATCTAAAATGCCTTTCTCAACCAGCCTGAACTCCACTCATAGCCAAACATGTTATACTAACGGGTATTTATTTAGAACGAACAACTGGGTTATTTAAACAGCCTTGAACTGAATTCAAATTACTTTTCATACTCTCTAGTGTGCTTCCTGTGGAACTTTCTATTGTATTTCTGAACGCTGACAAAATGCTGCTTAATGTTTTCCATAAGGCACTATATTTCACCTGTTTAAACAAAGAAACCCTCATACCCTCACAAGGGTATTTTTGAAAGGTGCATATTTTATTTGTATGAAATAAAATATAAACAACTCTGAAGTAAAGCAATTTTATGACACTTGCAGTTAATTACTAAGTTCACTACCTTCTCTGCTAAAGTCAGAGCGAATTTTGATAGATTCACCATAAGGAAGGATGCAGAAAGCCAACTGGACTGAATTTTGTCCTGATTACTTCAGCTTGGGGATGTTTCAAGACCCCTTATATAATTCTCTTTCATTTCACCTGACATTTCAATTGCTCTTTCAAGCATGACTTGTATAAATTGAGAAAGCATCTCTAGTTCCCCTTTCGGAAAGCCCTCTCTTCAGCACAGTAGTTTCCTCCCAGAGTGACAGTTCTAGACCCAAGCCCCTGATGGAAAAGCTGGTCCCCGCACCTTTCAGAAGGCACAACTCACCCAGACCACACAGCTCAACGGCAGAATAAAACCCATGACTCTCTTGACAAAGCCCAAACTGGCTAAAGGAAAGCTACACATCATTTAAACAACTTCACAACTGAGCCACAGTTTAAGAGAGCAGCTTTGATGAGTTGGCTAAAGCCCTTGGAGAACACTGCAAGAGGCACCAGGAAGAACTAGAGTTTGACTTTCTGACTAGCAGAGAGCTGCTCAAGGTCCACGGCAAGGAGCCCTTTGGAAAACAGCAGAAATAACTTTAAGACTTCGCTTCTTCCAGGAGCAAGCAGGAGACTACAAGTCATAGTTTCTTCCAAATACTCATTAAAAAAAATAAAAATAAAAAAAATCAGGGTGCATATATTGCTACCAAAAACAACAAAAAAAATTAAAATTAATCCACAGATAAAGCATCTATTTTAAGAGGCCAAGAGCTTAATGATCCAAACAGAGTGATCACAGGGCCATGTGACCATTCCCTGAAAAACAGGATCCCAGGAAAAAAAAAGGAGCTTGAGTAACCAAAATACAACTGCAGGCAATGTCTCATCTCTCCAGGCAAAGACAGAGCACTCCTGCACCAAGACACTGTTTGCAACACGCAACAAGAAGTCTGGAGTGAAAAATCAATTCAAAACTTTATTCTTCTGATAAATAGCCCAACGTAATTTTTAAATCCCCTGAAGCAGAACTGCCTTTAAGCCAGGCTTCTAATTAGCCACACAAAATCGCAGTAAGCAGCTGTTAAAACACTGAGTATAAAAATAAGCACAAGAATCATTTTCTCCTTGCACGTGCATTTCTCTCTCGTTTCGGAGATGCTCTATTTCTGAATTTCTAGATCACTAAAGAGCTGTCACTACTATAACTGAGGGCAAAATACTTAAGTCTCATTGTTAGCCCATTCATTTCTATTTACAAGTGTAAATTATTTAAAAAACCTAGGAAAAAAAAAAAAAGACAGACAGGGTCACCATGCTGTCACCAGAATTACCTTGTTCTAAACTACGTATCATCATGTAGCAAATCAGTTCTGCATGATTTAAAGGTGCTTAGCTTCCACCCATCGCTACTCTCCAGAGACAACCTCATCATGAATTGCCATTATGTTTTGGCGAAAGTGGATTTAAAAGACTCTTTCCTACCGTCTTGGAATAAGCTGCACGCGGGCACTCAAAGGGTCTATGTGTTTCCTCTAGTTAAGAAGCTACTCTTTTTTTTTTTTTTTTTTTCTTCCCCTCTCTTCATTTTCTTTTAAATGCATCGTGTGCCTACAGCTAGCTGGGGATTTTGAAAACCTGTCAACAGTGAAGGGCACAATGTTGGGTAAGATTAAGAGTTACCAAAGAATTGAATAAGCTGTAATTTGCAGACATCTGAACCCTGCTGTTATAGGAAGTCTTGGTCAAAGAAACAGTGTTTATCTCCGTGTACACCTTCTATAACGTTAGAAACATCATGTATTCTTCCCATTTGGAAAAATTATGAATAAAGATTTAAGTATGTTTAAAAAAAACAAACAAAAAACCACAAAAAAAACCCAAACAACAAAACCCCCAAAACACAGCAACAACAACAAAACCAGACCACAACCAAAACCCACTACAAAAGACTACCATGACAGAATAGAAGGACTTCAGAACCAGAAAGAAAAAGGTAGGCATTTTTAAGGCACTTCAATTACCAAGACCAGGAAGAGCTTTCAGCAACTGAACTTTGACCAGCACTTCTGACCTGAGTAGTACAGGACCTAACAGCTTCTTTAACCAAAACTAGTTTCTTGGCACCCTCTAGAGGTTTTGCTCCCACGGAGAAACAACTCGGAAGATTCATAATTACAATGACCATAACATGTGGAAGAGCATACAATGCAGAACTCAAGGCTGTAACCAGTGCAGACTGGTAAAAAAACCACATGAGAATGCAAACCAAATCTATTAGAGGGTCAATTCTGCTTTCATCCTGTATGACCAGATTGCTCATCTCATTCAATTTGCCCAGGACTTCTGCGTTTGGAGGCACAGAACCTGGGAAAAAACCATCACAACTAATAGTTCACTGTTAAAAAGGCAGAGGAATCTAGTTTCTACCGCTAACTCTGGATCTTCGTAGAATTTAGTGTTTCACTTAGTTTCTGGGAAAACAAGCCAAACTCAAAAGACAGCTAGTAAAATACCAGATGATCCTACGCAACATTGTTGAACAATATTGCAAACCTTTAGTGTAACAAGGATTTTTTTTTTAATAAGGTAGAATTTAAATTTTATTCATGAGCTCTGAAAAGAAAGCAGTATTAAACATCCGATTTTGTCCAGCCACTTCTCCCTTCCCACCAAGCTCTGTCCACTCAAAATATGAAGGGAAAAGGACTTTCTATTATAAAACTCCCTTCTGACTTTTAGATCAGGTTGGTGTTGGGATACAGCTTTCTCTATTATATAATGAGGAACTGCCTGTTCAGATCTCAGTGGATCATACTCTCCACATCAAAGACAAATGCGCTCGATCATTAAGCATTCATTTTCTGCTGTCATTACCTCCTAAGTCTGAAAATACAGGTTGGGTTCCAACCAGAAGTGCACATTGAAGAAAATTCCTCAAAAGAAAGCAGAAAACAACAGCTCATTTCACGTGTTTCATTATGAAAGGGGAAAAAAAAAAATAATGAAAAAAACCATTCTACAGTCTGAATATTAAAGAGGCATTTCCCATCAACAAAGATACCACAGAAATTCAAATTCCAACCGTGAAGTGATTATTTTTACGATAGTTTAAAATTGCAAGCCATTAATCCACAGCTTTCCAACTCGGAGACCGCTGGTCTTTTGCTGCAAACGTATCTCCTTGGTTTTGCTGAGTAAGCAAATTTTAAAAACGGGGATCAGGCCGTCCAGGCTATCCCAGGAGCAACAGAAAAAAAGAAAGTACGCTACGTGTACTTCTCCAGTTGCAGTATCAGAGTAATTTGAGACATGCACGTGGCTCTCCTGGAAGCCGATTGCCACATCAGTGACTGGTGAAATGAAATGCAGACCAATTGCTAACAAAATCCTACAGCATCTGCTTAGAAGAAAAAAAACTGTAATGAGACTCTTGAAATAGCCTGATGACGGCTCCTCGGGGATCCAGCTGTAGCTACGGTGAATTCTAAATTTCAGGAGACTAGCTCTCGAATGCAGAAGAACTGCTCTCGGACGAGGCTGAATGGAGCTCCATGGACACCCTTACTGGGGTGGGAACGCATCAAGCCCATGCCCAAGGCTCTTCCCTAGTCCCAAACAGCTTCCTTTCCCAGTTTAAAGCTTTGTTGCTCGTTCAATGCCAGGTAACAGTTAAACTGATACTACAGACCACTAATTTCTGTAGATAGTGCAGGAAGTCGAGGAAGAGTTGTGAGTTATCTGGAAATGCAGCAGAACTGTGCACAGCTCTCCAGGTGTGGCCTCACCTGTGCTGTGTAGAAGGGAAGAGTCACTTTCCTCTACCTCATGGTGCTGCTTTCCCTAATGCAGCCCAGGAAGCTGCTGGATTTCCTCTGCCATGAAAGCACGCTGCTGGCTCATGTCCACCTTGGTCATCAGGAACCCCAAATCCTTCTCTGCAAAGCTGCTTTTCAGCCAGTTGGCCTCAGCATGTACCAGTGCAAGAGGTTATTCCAATCCAGGTGCAGAAGTCAGCATTTTGCCGTGGATGAATTTCACAAGGTTCCTCTCAGCTCTTTTCTCCAGCCTGCTAACATGTCTCTGAAGGGCAGCAGAATCCTCTGGCTTATCAGCTACTCCTCCAAGTTCTGCATTAGCTGCAAACTTGCTTAGTGTAACTCTGTCCCATCTCCTCGATCACAAAGATTTTAAGCAACACAGGACACAGCATCGACCCCTGGAGTATGGTCCCCTTCTTTCTCTCCCTCCTTTCCTTCTACTTACTTTTGTATTTTTAAAGAAGGGATAAAAGCCCAGTAATGACATTTCCTGTTTGGGAAAAAAAGCCTCTCGCATCACATCAAACATGTTATTTGCTTGGGAAAATGTTGTATGAGGTCAAACAAACGTTAGTTTCACGCCACCGATGCACTGCATAACAAGAGACAAGTATTTGCTTAAGCAACATGGGAAGAGCTACATGTTCTAAAAGACAGAGTACAAAAGCAACTAGGATCCTATTTCCGTGCTTGTATTTGACCCGTTTTCAACTTCTCCCGACTGGTTTTCCCTTCAGCAGTTGCGTTAGGGAGGTTTTTGAACTCTTCAGCACAAGGACCATCTGTGAGTTAGTTTTGGACAGCGCCAGTTCAACAGGGTCGAGATGCAAGTTCAGTCCTCAAAACACCGACGTGGTAGAAAATAAAGAGCCACCAATATGTTTGATTGCTTAGATGATTGATAAATTAACATTGCAGTCTGTTAGCCCATCTGCATTCTTGCATATGGTCTTTCAAATACGGCAGAGTTAATGAATCTAGAGAACGCGGTTTTCTACACAGCCCCTGGGAGGGAGCTGGTTACGCACCGCCCTGCCCAGGCAGTGCTCAAGTACAGCCTTGATTGGCTTCTGGCGTTTGTTATTGCTTGTAAAAGGTCACGGATTAACTCAGAGGTGTTGAGCTCGCTCTGGAGTTGATGGTGAAAAACACTGGAATATTGGCAACTAGATTCAAGGTCCTGTTGTAACTTGGGCCTGAGGTTCAGTTTCATCACCAAATGAGCCTCCTGAAATTCAGGATCAATAAGAAGTGAATACACTTCCACTCAAATATTGAGAAGTTTGGTTTCATGGAAGCAGAAGAAAGTCTGAAACACGAGCTGCGAACAGGAGGCCAGGAGGAGTTTCCTGGGGCTTCCACCTCTATCCAAAGGCAGCAGCTTCAGCCCCCTTGACAACACCTTTTTTGTACCATAAAGTTATTTCAGCTATAAAGTAGTAGTGCAAGCTGTAGAGGGACGCAATACGCAACACATGCGCACTTGGTAACAACTGACAGCGCTGACTTCTTGTCAGAGAGTAGGAGAGTCCAGATGTTTAAAATAATTAAAAAAGAAAAAAAGGCAGCACCAGAATTCGCGAGGCCACAGAAGCTTCCACCATATTCCACTTAAGCCATTAAGGAATGTTTCAAGACACTCAAACGGAAGTCATTACAAAAGAGGAAGCCTGACAGAAATAAGTAATTAAGAGAGAAGTAGTACTGCTTGATATGTCTGCTATGTCCTACGTAATATTTCAATGTTATATTTAGGTATTATTAAAAACCCCAGCACACAGCTTCAAACTTCAAAAGTTTTGGATGTATAAATGCTCAAACTTTAACTTGCAAGTCCTTTTTTATTTTTCCCTTCTACATACAAATGAAAAAGGTAAAGATTAAAACATCAGAAGTATTACACAATGTTCTCTAAATTCATTCAGCAGGGTAAGTCACCTTTTTGAGGAAGCTCTACAATGGTTCATGTGCAAAGAAGAAAGAGCTTTGCACTGGCCCTCCTTTCTCCGACTGCTCCTGTGAAATGCAGATGTAGAGCTGTGCTTCAGAAACACACTTTACATCTAAAAGCCAGTGCTGTGAAATGAATCACAAGTCTCTAACCCTTTCACAGAAGCTACTGGAAGTTGCACATTGAAGCAAATAGAACACAAAACTCAAATTATTTTAGCGATCCTCATACTCCACTGAAGTAGTAGAGGATTAACGGAAGGGATGTTTCCTCCTTAAGTGGATCCAAACCCAAACAGACACCTCAACTCATTCCATGCCATCAAGGCAAGGCTCTTGATGAAGGACACAGGCAATCCAAGGTGCTGTAGCCGCTACCTACTGCTGGGGCTGATCTCCCTTCTGAATGGCAGGAGCCACTGGAAGTCCACCCCTCTGCTATGTAGACGTTGCTACCTTTATGGATGTTTCCCACCTTGACAGTGACTCTAAAGTATGTCTGTCTGTCTCTCATATAATCTACTTAATTTATTTGTACCCTAACTGTTAGTTAACTAATGTAGTCTTTCACTGTAAGAAAACGTTTGGGTTTTTTTTCTTTTAAAAAAGTAAAGAACTTCATCTAATCTGAGTTTCAGGTGGCTACTGCACTTCCTAGCAGTAAGAAGGGAAATTTACAGAGTTCAAATTCTCTTTCATTTTTATTTTACAACTTTTATTCAAATAACAGTATCCCACTGTTTTACTAACTACATGGCCCAGCAGAAAGGAGGCAGCCATCAGCAGAAAACATACAGAGAAACTCACACAGGTTTTATTATCTATTTCTACGGCCCCCAAAAATGCTATAGTCTGGCAGACAACAGAAGGAACAAAGGAAGCAATAAACCCTCTCACTGCGGGTGACACAACAGAAGAAAAGGCAAACAGAGCCAAAAATCCAATAACATAAGGAGATCTCAACCATGCCCTATATCCCAACACAGCCAGGCACAAACCAATCAGACAAATACCAGAAAAATACTTTACCCAATCCAGCACCCTCATTGTCCTTGACTCTTTCATTGACTTCAAAAACGTCTCACAAACCCCTCCAGCAGCAGCTCCCCAGTCAGGAGCTCTATTGGCTTTTTATCTCCCCCCTCTAATCCCCACCTAACTGGCAGCTGTTTCACATCTCTACTTTAGTTCTCAGCATTTCAAGGTGTGCTTGGCCTGCCCTCCCCTCCTGGATGGCTCTCTTATAACAAGAGGGGGCCCATCCCTCGCATCAAGGTCTGGTATGGCACGTGTCCCCATCACTCAACGCCTCCTGGGTGGGAGCCAGCAGCGGAGTTAAAAGATCTTCTTGGTGGCAAACACAAAGGCCAAGCCAGTCTTGCCCTTGATTCCAACAGGAGGCACCTGGGCAGCCTCAGCCCCTTTTACCTGCTTGGGAAATTCATCCAGGTGTCAAGTTCACTTCAGGGCTCGGGGTTCAGACCCCAGCACTTCACCCACATATTAATATGTGCATTCAACAAACAGAGAGAGGAACGGATATTTCTAAATTTTTCTTGGTCTTGAAGGTCATTTCCAACCTTAACGATTCTAAATGTGTTCTCAGTATCCAAAGCTTGCACTTCTATTCTCAGACGAACAGAAAAAGTTGAACCTAAAGTCCAATAGCTTATTCCAGACCTGAAGATTAAATCACATATCAAAAAAAACCAAACAGAAATAAAAGTAATTTAAAAAAAAAATCACATATTAAAATATCAAATAAGCTCATTAACCCTATTTTCAGTGTAAACAGCAATACAGCTTCTTTCCAGGGTGAGAGCATCCTCACGTGCACAACACATTTACCAGGACATAATTTTGCTGAGTAGATAAGTAAGAACAAAAGAAGAGTGGAACCAAAGAGAGCAAACTAGCATCACCTTCAATGTGTGCAGAGCAGGAAATCTGGCACCTGCTCCCAATACTCTGTAGTTATTAAATCAAAACTAGAATCAAAAGACCATACTTAAATAAAGATGTATGTGAAAAGTACCTGAAAAATCATAGATATCTAAATCTTAGCATGAGAATATTAAGGCCCTTCAAAAAATCAAAAGTCCATGCTTCTTTTTTACAGTCTTGGTATTTTACTGGAAGCACGCTAAATACGTTACGAATAATTTAAAAACAACAAAATGAAGAGAAATAATTCCTTCGTTCCTATGAACGCGTATTTTCATAAACTTTTAGAGGTCTGTATGACTTTCTCGAAAGTAACACCATTTACTGACAAGCATACTACAGTATCAGGTAAATGAATGTTATACTTTCAGAACTATACTGTTCTATAGGTCAGGGAGGATATGTCTGTAAAATAAGGTAGATAAAACACAGCATTTTTTTCCTTCTCTCTCCTACTCCACCACCATTTTTCCCCCATCTGGAATGCATATATTGATCAAAGCTGGAAAATAATCATTTAATCCAGTGTGGCAAAAATTATGAGTTTTAAAGTATAAAAATTATAAACTGTTGTAGAGATTACTCATCCTGCCTGTTTTATAACACTGTATTATCATTAATTTTCTTAAAAAAACCCCAACGACACAAAAAAAAAAAAAAAGGCACAATCACCAAAACAACCCCGTCCAACAGCAATAAAAAACAACCACCACCAAACAAAACCCAAACAAGCAAACCCACAACTGCGTCACGACAGATATGACTGTGGAATTATTAAGAGGTCAAAGGAAATAACGCTGAATAAAGAGGAAAAAACAAAAAGGTGTATCTTGTAAATCATAAATCCTATTGAACCAGTTGGATTTCTATTACTAAATTACCTACCAAGAGTAAAACTGGGTTTTGCCTAGGGGAAAACAAACAAAAAAAAAAAAAAATCACATTGCTTTTGAGGTTGATATACAAGTTACGTAACACACAGTTGAGCGAGCAATTGTCA
Organism: Baryphthengus martii; assembly: GCA_013396935.1. Taxonomy (NCBI): domain Eukaryota; kingdom Metazoa; phylum Chordata; class Aves; order Coraciiformes; family Momotidae; genus Baryphthengus; species Baryphthengus martii. Next base: position 39,998 of record VWZK01000706.1, read on the forward strand.
CATTTGCCCCAAGTCCAAGAAACTCCATCCCTGCTTACAGCACAGGAGCAGAACCCATGCTTCAGCTTGCTCAAACTGTAGTTGGCTTATTCAATTGGTGTGAGATGTCCTCGTAGAATTCTGATACACTTTTGTAAATAAAACACTCCTACAAATGTGTATTTGCTGGAACTCATCCGACTGGCTCAACTACTTACGTTAAAAGATCAACATCTTTCCTGTTCCTTGACAAGGCAGTGTTGTGCCTTCCAGCATGTCTCCCAGTCCCCACATTCCTCTCCCAGTGCTTTTTTGGGTTTGCTATGAACAGTATCTCAGATTTTTTTTCTCTGCTTTGGACACTGGATGCACAAAAGCAATTTATACTGCAGCCTGTAGCTCACTGACAAACAGCATTGCTCCAAGTCTGCCTGTCAATAGGTCACCAGCAAGCTGTCATCTGGGGACCTGAAATATTGTCGTCACTACTCATCACAAGCCAAGCAGCTCCTCGCTGGATATTTTGAGAGGGAAGATCACGGTGAGAGTCTCAGTCAGAGCGATCCATCAGCAGCCTCAGCCTGGGGACTCTGGTGGGAAGAGGAAAACCCCACTACCCCTTGCTGGCCAGTGCTCCTTTCACTAAATATATCTAGGGATTTCATACACAAACAGGAAAATCAGGTTTTTGAAGTGAATTTGCCCAGCAGGCTTCCCAATGAGATGACATCAGCATGTTCAGGAGGTCAGACAGAGACGCCAGATCTCAAAAATCCAAGATGTCCCAAAGTCCTAAAAGTAGGTCAAGCTGACGTGGCATTTAGCTGGCATTAAGTGCCAGATATAACATATTCCTCAAATACTAAAATTGCACTGGCTAAGAAAATTAAAAATAAAAAACCCTTACTTTTGAAATCAAGCTAAGTTGCTTCCCTTACTCTAACTGCAAAGTTTAAGCCATTCTAAGCTACACTGAAGGCATCAAAGATAATCAAAGTTTAGCATTTTGTTTCTGCTACTCAAAAGTAGGCGCCTCCTCTGCTCAGTTTAAGCTTTTATAGTAATACCTATGAAACAGAAGAAATATTTATTACTATGAAATATTCACATCTCTTCAAACAGACTGGGGGGAGGAAGGCAGCAGAGAAATACACGCACTATACCTCCTAGGCTTAAGAGGCAGAAAAGTAAGAATTACAAAGCTGATTAATCTTGGCTACCTTTAATTAAAAGGTATTTACAGAGAAGGAACATTTAAGACCACTGATCAAAACTCAAAAAAAGCAAAGAAGAGACGCGAGGTTTCCATTTTACACCAAACCTTCGCATTTCAGCCACATGAAGTAACTGCTGCACGAACCGGTAATACATAAGGTGATGCAGAATATAAGGAAATACTGATTCCTTTCTGAAATGAGGAGCATTATCCACCCTTTGAGTACTCATTACCACAATCAGCATTGAGAACTAAGAGCTCGGGATCCCACTGGAGACACTTAGAGGCTAACGAAACTTCCCTAATTTGACCAGAAACACATGCTTTAGAATTTGGTTTTAGTGAAAGCACATATTAAAAAGGCCTATTTATTAAACAGTTGCTTAACAGAGTAGAGCATTAGGCTTCTCAGACATACTATTGATGGTATGGGTAGCACTATGGCTTCTGTTCAATGCTCCCCATTTATATGAAAAAATATTTCTTGGTATCCTGCCTCCGCTTCTAATGTCAGTTTTTAAAACCCGTGATTCTAAATTTCCCCTTTGATTAGACATGCATGTTTCTAATTAAGTTCAACCTGCTCATCCTTCTTTGAAGAGATTAAAGTCCGAGTCCCCCCAGACCTCCAAGGCTTTGCGCAATATCTCCCTTGGTCCTGCGAAAGACAAGAGAAATCGGAAGGCGCAAGTGCAGGAAGTTGCCAAGCTTGTCAGGAATACTTTCGTCCAAAAATACACACCTGTGAATGTAAGAAATCTGTAAGGGACCACCATATTTATACAGGAGAAAAGGAGAAGATGGTGCTGCACATCTCAGATGCACCCAAGCGGAGGCTGCTGTACGTCATCCGCAAAACAAAAGCATGTGTAGTAGTTAATCCTTAATGAGGCCTGTGCCAGGTGACAAACACCAGTGTTCCGCAGAGTGAAGCGAATCTGACCTTCTGAAAACCACACGGGCACAGCTGGAGAGACATTCTGGAATTCACTTGGTGACCCCAAAGCAGGACTTCTAACTCTGCTACTCAGAATTCTTCTTGTGAGGCATTAACGCTTGAACATGGTTCAAGGGCAGAAATAAAGAAAAGAGAAGCCAACTGTCTGCCGTTGTTTCAATTACACTAATTCTGAGAATGCATTAGGCCTCCTAGAGCGTTGACACTCAGGAAGAAGAGATGGAGTCTCACAGTCCCAAGTTTTTCCCCTGTATCCCCAGATGACAAACAGCAGCACTGCAGTGGGTATCTACATACAAAGCCACATTATTCTTGTAACTCAAGCTGAAAAAACATTTGCAGGAAGAACAGCAAGAATTATGCAACTCATCAATTACTGTCAACCTCCTTCATTAAAGCACAAACTCTTTTTGAAAAATACCCAAAGCTTTTTGGTTCTATTCACTGCACTTGTAAGCACACCAGGACAGCCAAGGTTAGGTGCGCGTTCCCATCGTACAGCCATCAAGGATACAGGGACTTCATCAGAAATATTCAGCAAGTATCAAACACGACTAATCATTCTGTCCAAAACTGCCAAGATGTTGAAGAACTGACCTAGATCTTGATTTCTAAGAATCCACTAGATTATCCACTCTGTATTCAGGATCTACGCTGCTTAGGAGTCCAACTCCCGCTTTGACACTTCAGCTTCCAGAGGGCACAGCATCTCACTTTCAGAGGTACCACATATTCCAGAAAGGAGATGATGCCATTAAGTGTGTTCAAAAGCTGCCCCGAAGTCGAGCTATTCTAAGAAATATAAGTGAGAAAGAGATGGTGTCCAGAATGCCTTCAGGTACCCGCTTTTTGAAAGAACTCAGTTTCTCTGAAGATTCTGCAACACAAGACAACACCATGGTCTGCCCAGGCAGGCTCTCCATGTCTAACCTTGAGCCACTTCCATTGTTGAAAAGCCTGAAGCTGTGGTTCCCTTCGATAACTGTCCTCTGATCTGCCTTCCTCCTTCTCGCTCTGCTTTTCACTGAATGTGGACCTCCATACCCAAGGCCATACCATTTTTCATGCCAAAAAGTATGAGACTGGAGAAGCTTTTGCCTTCCCACAGGTCAAAGAGGTAAAGCAACAGACACCACCTTGGCAAAAATAATGATTATTTTTAAACATGCCAAATTCCCTGGGACAACAACCACCTGCTGTTTCAAAGAAACCTGATTATTACACAGCCAAGCACAACATTAGGAGAAAACACCAAAATGCCAGGACTCCATTCAGAGAATCACGCACGTCATCTTCAGAGCAGTTAGACTCTTCATGCAGCAAAATCCAAAATAATGTTGAGTCCACTCACAGTGGACTCTGTGCGGTTGTGGCTTCTCAAAATGAGCGAAAACAAGTGGAAAAGAATGTTTTGATATACAGAAGAACCATTACAGCCAATACAATGAACCATAATAAAATGTAACACCAAACTTGGTTATTTTATACATGAATTTTAAAAAGTGACCACCTTTTCGGTAGGTCTGAGAAGTACAAAAAGTTGTAAAGTTTCACTAGAAGCCTCTTTTGTTTTGTTTTTTTCCAGAAACTTCACTAAAAGAGGCAGTGGCCAAAAGCACAAGAACAGTACATACTCTTCCATGCTTCATATCTCTTGAAGTTATTGCTTATTACTATAATCCAATTGTGTAAAGTAGAACAGGCAGATTAAGAGCCAGTAGGATGCACTAGACATTAACATGCCAAGAGCAATTTAAACAAATATTAAATACTTGCTCTCACAGATAACGAGATGTTTCTCTTAGTTTTACACCAAACTGGCAACTAATATAAGAAAAAAAAAAAAGTCTAGTAACATGGCTATCAGTTTGCAAATAAACAAATACCATATTTGCTTTTTGATTTTATTGAACATACAATTTTGTCCGGCATACTACCAGAGAATCTGGTCAGGCAACCTCATATACCAGAAAGAACTCTTCCCATCATGCCCCCATGGAAACCAAAAACAACAGAAAAAAGATCAGAAAACTAATGGCTTTGTAGGTGCAATGACGTCTGTCAGGAAAAAAAATATTAAAAAAAAAAAAATCAATCTCTTTTTTAAAAGCAAATGTGTTTTAGTCCTATTTGAGAGTTCACTCTGTCATTTGAAAAATAAATGTACTATATGTAAAAATGCCGCCTCCATTAACGTTTATTGTTTACTTCTACGTTATGAATAATCAAACTACTAAATTTAATATTGTGCCACTAAATAAGCATCCCAAAGTCACCCTGTAATAAGATGAGACCTTCAAATGGGAGAAACAACCAATTTCATTTTTGTCAAACCTCAGCTGTAACTTGAAACGTCAAACTCTTCAAAACTTACAAGTGCAATAAAAAATGCATCTAAACCACAGGTCCCTACCTCAGTAAAGAGTACTGTAATACTGTATTTTCCTGATACTCTTGAATACAGTTGCTTTGAGGGATTGTTGAAATGCAGGTTTGAAACTCTAACAAAGATATACTGAAATTTCCACAAGTGACAGGCTCTATAAAACCATACTACACTGAGGCATGAAATAGAAGGTGTATCTGAAATTTAATGCAAAATTTAATGCGAGCTCTGCTGATTCTGTCATCTGCTCCACCGACACGCCAACCTGCAGCCCTGCCTAAAAATGCATTTCTTAAACCCCTTGAATTAAGCTGCTCCGGCACTTCCTTTGTAGCTTAAGTTGATTTTACACGCGTGTTGAAAGAGAAATAGCTAACACCGAACCACAGCCATTAAATTGATACCATCCATCAGCAAAGGCAAATCACACAAATCAAAATTATGCAAACACCTTATTCCTTCAGCTGCCGCTACTTCTATTTTGTGCAGCTGTCTGTCAGAGTTTACTACGTAAGGATGAAATTGCTTTAGTAGCATCATTTAAAAAACACACAAGCTTGTGTCACTGATGAGCTATATTGGTTTTGATAGAAATGAAGGGAACTGACAAACAAAACTCGAGCACCGTAACTGGAGTTCCCTCCCAAAAGCATCTTTCTTGCAATCCAGAAAAAGTCACGCAACTGGCATTCAGAAATAAATACCTTGCTTGCTACGAGCAGTCGTGAGGGCTATTTCCTGTGGTCTGTACACACAGCATAGCCTGCTCCTCTTTTTTTCCATGCCTCTCTTACATAACAGGCAGCAAAAACCGTCTCTGAACAACGTGATCAAGATGCGATCTCCCGTTTAGGTCTACCATCACCAGCAGCACATTCAACGCAGTCTCAAGTCATCAATCAACTTCTTCCTAATGAGGATGATCTATCACAAGTTCTCTGCAGGATGCAGACTGATAGACAAGGCTCCCAAAGGGTCAAGCCATTGACAGACTGAAAAGAGAGAGCTTCACCAACTTGGCTCAGAATCAGCCTTAAAAGGGTTATGCGATCATCACGGAATGGCCGAGTTCCGCTTATATATCACAGCCTTCCTGGGTGGCGTGGGTTTAGGGCTGGAGCTCCTCCCCAGATAACCTGTGTAAAGGTAAACAAGCTCACAAAAGTCCCAAAGGCATCTGAGTCTCAGATGCCCACAGGTAGGATCTGCTGCAGCCTTCTCTGGAGGCCTGCACCTAACTCCCTCCTGCCATCTCATTTACACACTGACCAACTAATTAGAGTGTTGGAAAAATATCAACCCAGCCCACGTCAGATAATCAGTTCATTTTTTAAGACCGGATGGACACATCCTTCAATACAGGCTGACAAAGATATTTTGCACAGCAGACTTATATAAACTCGATGTAATTCTGGGTAGTCCTCTCTTTGTCTCAAGGTACCTAAGTCTTGATGTACCCCACCTGCTGTGAACCACAGCTCAGGACGATTCCCTTTTTTCACTTCACATCCAGAGTACCCATACGGCCTGTGAAAATAAACCTGCAGTGGGGAGTTCTTCCTTTATCTTATTATTGCCAATAAAAAGGGCATACGTGTTTTAAGGGGCACAAATATGAGCTACTACAGCAAATAAAGTTAATGGCTGGGTGTTTGATAAATGGGCCTACTCATTTCTAAATATTTTCTGCAAGTTTGGGGTATTTTTCTGTAATGCACAGGGTTAATCACTACACCCTGAATCCGAACAAAGCACACCCTAACATTTAAAGTACGAGAAAGAAAATGTCTCTGCACAAGATGCGGTATTCCAGTTTTTCGTGTATTTGCGCCTCTGATTCCTCCAGGGGAAAATCGACATGGTTTCTAAAATGATTCCTCTTCAGGGTTGCTTTCCCCCCACCTCCAAGATCTCCAGCCAGATGAACGTGTATTATATGCACCTCCTGTGCAGCTGCACCTCCTCTGTGGCGATGTGATTCAGCTGAAGCACCGCTCTGCCCGATCGATGCAAGCACATTACACACCCGAGTAAGAGTAAGGTAAGGGCAAAGGAAAAGAAGGCATCTTTCCTTTCCTTTCGGCCATTAAATATAGATCAACGAAACACCACGGCGCACATCGCGGCTCCCCTCCTCCCCGTCCTCCTCCCCTCTGCCCGCTCTGCCAGCGCAGGATTTCGCACACAGTGGCTTCAAAGGATGACGCCCCCCCCCCCACCCGGGCTCCGCGCACACAAACAGACAGACAGACAGAGACACACACGCAGCAGCCGCCGCTCGGAGCCGCCCCGGGGCCATCGCGCCGGCACGTCGCAGGGCCGGGCGCTGCCCCTGCCCCTGCCCGCCGCTCCCCAGTGATGCCCGGTAGCACCAGGTCCCTTCTTCTTCCTCCTCCTCTCGCTCTCCCCTCCGGCCCATGACTTCCCTGCCGTAGCGGCGGGAGGCACGGGGGGGGGCACGGGGCCGCCGG
>VWZK01000706.1:48641-121806 GCA_013396935.1 Baryphthengus martii
GAAGTTTCCATTCCATCGGTCCTTTCAACTTGCTGCACTGAGTTTTGGAATCGGAGGAAAAATACCAATTGGTTTAATTTATTTTTTTTTCCTGGGGTAATTCCCGCTAATTCCCGCTGGCAGCGATGTGAAGATCGGCGTGGCTGATGAGGAAAGCCATCCACTCGGCGGAAACGTCAGGGCAACGCCTACAGCCGGTTACTCGCCCGCCCGCACCCGCGGCCCCCCGACGGCACCTGCTCGGCAGCGACCGGCGCCGCGCCTCCGGCTCCGGCGGGCGGCGAGCCCGGCTCTCGACGCTCTCATCCTCGTCGCTGCTCTCACCGCGTCCCTTTCGCTACCGAACCGCTGCGGAGTTGGCCGAATCGATCATAGCGGGCGCTTTTAATAAACGGCTGCGGAGCTGGAATCTGCGGGCGGATTTCACCGATTCCGCGGAGATGGGGGCCGCTCGCAGAGCGACTCGCTGCTGCCACCTCTCGCTTGGCCTTTCCGGAGCTTTCCCGGCCGCTCCTGTGAGCGGGAACTTCGCTCAGGCGGCCCTGAGGCGGTTGCCCCTCCTCTCGTTTCACCAGAGGACCAGAGACTACGTATTGCCTTCTTTGCCTTCCTCGTCCCGCGTCCAGAGCTAGAAGGGCTTGTTCTCTGCACACGGCCTCTTTATTTGGTTTATTTCCCTGTATAACTTGTCTTCATTTTACATTTGCTGTTTACCTGGGGAGGGATTAAATGCAGAATTGTGTGTGCGCTGCCTGGAGGCCATCTCATTTATCAGCTGTCTCTAGCCTCACAATAAGTGCGCTTGTTTTCACCTACTCAAAGATGTACTGTGGGAGTAGAAGAGAACATTAGTATTCAGAGGAGCCTACTTAAGCAACTCAAGAAGCCATAACAGTAAATAGTTAAAACAAATATATAGTAATTAAGAGTTTGTCCATCTCGATCTTTTCCTTGTCTAATGAAAGAAGAAAAGTTGATTCCCCTGTCCTTGTCCAAGCCTGTAACAGCAGTACCAGGCCCACACCAGCTGCCTGAGGCTGGAAACATTGGCAGCTGGGGGGTACAAAAAATGCCTCCATAGTAGCCTAGTGCACTGTTTGTGATCAGAGCCCTTTCCTGGGAAGCAAACTGGTTTTCTAGTCTGAATCTCTTAATCAGACACGTAACTTGTCTCTCTAGTTTCTTGACAAACATTCTAACTTCCAAAGAACCCTTTCACGTTGAAAGAGAAAAGAAGAAAAGCAGCTCATCATCTGCATCTGGAGGAAAGACATAATGTTTAATTGCAAGATATAGGGATTATGATTCCCAGCTTGAGATAGGCATCTAACTCTGTTCTGAAGGTCATTTGTTACTCTCTAGATGCCTAGAGTCTCTATCTTGTTGTTAAACCTCAAGATCACAGAATGTTAGGGGTTGGAAGGGACCTCTGGAGATCATCCAGTCCAAACCCCCTGCCAGAGCAGGATCACCCAGGGCAGGCCACACAGGAACAGATCCAGGTGGATCTGGGAAGCCTCCAGAGAAGGAGACTCCACCACCTCTCTGGGCAGTCTGTTCCCATGCTCCGTCACTCTAACCGTAAAAAAGTTTTTCCTTAAGTTTACCTGGCACCTCCTCTGCTCCAGCTTGCACCTGTTGCCCCTTGTCCTATCATTGCACATCACTGAGAAGAGCCTGGCTCTGTCCTCCTGACACTCACCCTTTCCGTATATCTCAATATTAATGAGGTCACCCCTGTCTCCTCATCTCTAAGCTAAAGAGACTCAGTTCCCTCAGCCTTTCCTCAGAAGGTAGATGTCCCACCCCTTCATCATCTTTGCGGCTCTGCACTGGACCCTTTCAAGCAGTTCCCTGTCCTTCTGGAACTGAGGGGCCCAGAACTGGACACAATATTCCAGATGCGGCCTCACCAGGGCAGAGTAGAGGGGGAGGAGAACCTCTCTCGACCTACTGACCACACTCCTTCTAATACACCCCAGGAGGCCATTGGCCTTGGCTACAAGGGCACACTTGATAATAAAATTACCGGGTGTCGTAGCATCCTGGATCCACCATATAGTATCATGTGATCCACCTTCTGCAGCCTAACCTCTTTTCCTCTTCAGAGCTGAAAGGTCTTTCTATCAATAAAGTGGGAGGAGACACAAGAGCTAGAAACGGCCTCTGTCCTCCTTTCCTTCCCTCTGAAATCCAGCCACGTATTCAGGGCCTTCCCTGGCACTGTACAGGTCAGCAGAGTGTGCTAGTGAAGGATGTGCCTAAGACACCCCATTCTCCTCACGCTGTAAAGGTTACCCAGGTACCTACAGCAATGTGTAAATACTAGTCCGGAAGCTGTTGGCCTGGAAGTTAAATATAGTAGTAATAAAGATATATAGCAATGAGCACCCTCTGTAGGGAAAGCAAGGGCTGGAGGCCTGGAGGAATCCAGGCTATGTCTCAAGCCGTCTTGCTTTTCTCTCACAAGTTTTCCTCCTTTCCCATCACTCTCTTTCATGGCAGGCCATTCATCTGAAGACACTGTGGAATTCACACAGCCACTCCTTCTCCTACCGCTTGTCTCCCCTGATTCTCCCCACATTGCCTTTCCAATGTTCCCTGACACTAGGGGAGGTTGGAGAAGGGGCCAGGAATGAGCCCTGCTTATGGAGATGGAGAAGTGGGACAAGGGAGCTAAACTAGGTCTCCAGAAGTGATTCTTTGTTCCTGTTGCTGCTGTCATGGAGGAAAGGTGAGGAGGAGTAGAGAGGGGGGTGAAGGTAAGAAGGAGAGGGACCACCTTCTGGAAGGGGTTGCCCCCTCTCTGGCAGGTACTGCCTGCCCATTGCCTTCTCAGAGACTGACCTTCTTGCTCTGACAAGCTGAAAGGATGAATAGGTGGATGCTGCTCACTGGTTTGGTCGGTCCCACCCAGCCTTCTCAGATGTTTGATCTCAGCCTATTATCTTAGGCTTACCCGGCCCATGCCTGAGAGTGGTCTGTCTGCCCTAATCCTAGGTTAATTTTGTTGAGGGTTTGGTTGGTTTTTTTTTTCTTCAAAAAAGTGGAAAAAGAAAGCGAAATTATAATAACAAGGCAAATATTTTCAAGAACAGGAGCTGTAAAAATGAATTTTAGAGAGGGAGCTATATAGCTAATAAAATACAGAGTTAGCTCTTTCTAAATCAGTCATGCATCTTCTTTACCTAGTATGCAGAGTCATTGGAATTGCTGGAGTTTATCAACTAAATAGTTTAAGATTAATACAATAACCTTCTCTAGGACATCATTAATGCCTTTTCCCGTCTCTCTGTGTATAAAGCCTGTTTCATAACCCTGCAACTAGTTCATTACCTCTGTTTTGCAAACACCGCTGATACTAGTCAATTATACTAGCTGGCATTTGACAAGACTCGGGAACACCTCACAGATTATCCAACTGAGTCCCTACGTGAGCAGGAATTCACAGCTACAAACAATGCTGGCGTCTCCATGAATAAGTATTTCTGACTGGTTTTGTTTTGATCCCTACCACAAACATGCACATCAGCGGGACTCATCGGCTCATTGTGGCTGGAAGCTTGGCTCGGTCTGGCAACAGACCTGGCTACAGCAGATCAGCTGGTTCTTCATTAAAAGCTGTCGCTACGGCCTGTAGGAATTATTTTAATTAACACTGCAGAATTCAGCATTGCTGGACAAGGGCGGGTCCCCTTATGCTGAAAGCATTAAATAGTCTCAGTGTTTACATAATAAAAGACAGCTGGCAAGGCACAATATTTTGGTCTTTTGTAATTAATAATCTTTTCTATGAATTTTGGAGAAAAGATGACCATTCGTTCTACCAAAAAAAAAAAGTCTAACCAGTAATATGCAAGAAATATAAAAGATCTGAAGTTCACACTGTCAGAGATGCAAAGAGCGAGCACTGAAGGCATGTCTGTATTACACGCCTCAGGCTGTGAAACATGGCCACGTTTCAGCTGAGAAGAAGGGCTCCCAGGGTCCATCTTACCTCCCATTCTTCTCCTGTGATTTGGTCAGGAGAACTCCTCAAAACTCCTTGTCCTGAAATCCACAGTGAGGGCTGGGGTGGAAATATGGGCCGTATGTGCCCTGGATGTAGTCAAATGGTGGGGTGTACGCAGCCTGCACGGGAGCTGCTACCAGCTCACCTCCAGGGCCTTTTTCCCATCTTGCCTGCCTGATTTTCAGCACAGTGGCAGGACTGGCTTCTGATGGCATTAGAACTGGCATTTTTGTGCTGTAAGATACAGTCAGGTATCATTTTGAACACCATTTGGCAGCTCCTAAAAACCAAGGTTTTTAAATCTGGGCACAAAATGAAGCTAGTATTACTTTTGAAGGGAAAATGCTGAAAGGTTTTTCATATTATGTTTGAAAACCATCTTATCAGAAAGTGTCAGTGGTTGTTCCAGGTTCGTGATGGCTTCCCAAGTACAAACAATGACCACACGCACACAATAGCTCTAAGCAAAGGCAAAAGCAGCTTTGTTTGCTCCGCACTTGTGCAACAGCTCTGAGCGAAAGCGGCTTTTTGAGCTCCGCCAAACAATAAAACAATTAACATACCGACCCTGCGATGATCAGGTGTAATCCGTCGAGCAGGAGGAAGGCCGATATCATGCTGCCCAGAGAGGGGCACGGTGCAGCTACGGGGCGTCCTCTGGTTCAAATATGTGCATCACGCCGACCTTCCTCCTCGCCCCACATGGCATGACAGATAGTCCTCCTCTGGGGACAGATCCTTTCAAGGGTCTGCGTCCGTGCACGCGTGGCCAGTGTGCACATGGGGGCCAATCCTACACCACGCCCCTCATGGCTAACAGTGGTTACATAACCCAAACCACCCCCACGCACACGTGGGGGGTCCCAAGGAGGCTTCAGTGGTCGTTACTTCATCGTCCTTCAGCTCCCTCGGTGTGTTCTTTGGCTGACCTCCGGTGTTTCAGCTCCTCTTATCAACTGCTAACCGCCGAGGAGTGGTCTTTGCAGCTGGGTTCCTTCTTTAGCTACCTCCTGGCTCGGTCACGAGTTGTTTGCCTCAGCGTGTTACAACAACACATCATCCCTGTCCATCCCTCACACAGTGGTTAATTTCCCCAACATTTTATGTATGTCACACAAAGGGAGAATAAAATTTGTGAAAGATAGATTGTTAGATAGACCATATGGTGAGGGCGGACCTTGACAAACAATAAAGTCATCGTCTTCTGGCCTTTAATGTTCTTTTATTTTCCTGTTTGTTTGTAAAGTGCCCCGTGGCAGCACTGTAAATCTTCTTCCTGTGCAATAACTCTTACTACTTTTCTTGCAATTACAAAAGGTGTTTTGTTTATCAGCCATTCCAGACAGCACCAATCCTATCTAATGTATATCTGGAGCAGTAAAAAGATTGCATGTTTCAGTGCCTCATGTAGTGCGATAAAAAATCAAACATTAATAAAGGCTTTTGACAATCTCCATCTGCTTGATCTTCACACTTCTCCCTCTGCTTTTTTTAAGAGATAAAGTCTTGAAATATCTCAGCATTTCCTCTAACTCATTTAGTCTGCCAATTTTTGTGTAGATCGGAAGATCTCAATTTATCAGTTACTTAGTCCTATGACCAGAGCAGAGAACAGTGGTTTTGTTCGGGTCATGGGTGTTACTTTTATGTCTCTTGAAAACTTACAGAAAATATCTTGGAGCACTTCTGAATCTGAGTTGCCGCAAAAAGTTGACTGCAGGGTCACAGAGAGCCGTGGAAAGTCTGATTACATATACTGAGATGTAGGAGGGAAGAAAGATTGAGAAGCTCTCAAACAGAATATCCTGTTATAAGGCTCCACTTAAGCTGAAAATAGAAACATCATTTCACTGCTACAAGCATAAAGTATCAGTGCAGTTGTTCGTGATGCAGTTTGTTGAATGTCCATCTCAGCAGCTAAAGCGCAGGAACCACAGAACCCGATCACAAGAATTCTGTCTACACAAGTGTAACCTTCTCTAACCTAAGTTAGATCTACAAAATTTAAAAGTATCTAAATTGATATTGACATCTCTATATTTAGACCACGGACTTAGCAACTATATTTCATAATTTTGCTGTCCCCCAGTTCAAAACGAAAATCAGAATTTACCAGGTTTAAAAAAAAAAAGAAAAAAGAAAACAGGAAGTATGTATCCATAGGCTGAAAAATACCAGATTTTCCTCAGTGCTACTTCTTAATTGTCTTTCGCACATCACTTGCTGCTTTCCTGTAAGCACAAGCATTAGGCTACAGTTTCAAGTTCTCAGTGAGTTTAATGTAGAGGAAATAGATTTAAGACTCATACAGGAGAAATAATATTAAAACTACATATTTTGATGTGTGAAGAAATGGTGATATTACGAACTGCCTTAGCCTAGGTCGAACTTTTAATCTTCATGAAGGTGTAATCTCAAGTCCCACAGAGATGAAAAATCACTGAAGTGATTGTACTCTACTGTGCTTTTATAAGTACATGTCACAGAGAAAGTTTTCTTACCAATTTTAATTTTTTATAGATTTTCTTTCTGATATGTATTAGCAAGGGGGGGATGTATTTTAAGAAGAACTAGTGTAAGTCTTAGACAGTAACTCTATCTATAGAATAAATGTATTATGAATTCCTTTTCACGTAATCAAATTTTTTTCCTGAATTTTCACAATGTAACACAATGCTTTTTAAGAGCATCAAAGCCAAGTGCTACCAAAGCATCTGTTGTTACGAATGAGGATCAAGCAGACAAATTTATTTTTTGTTTTCTTCCTTGAGGAAGAACTGCTTCCCCAAAACTGGATCCTATGGTTTTGTCAACGAAACAAGAAGATACTTAACCGACAGACTATGGGGTGATGTCAGTACAGGAAGCGTGTTTTGCTAAAATAGAAACTCCAGGTATTGCTGTAATTTCAAAAAGGAGTCCTTCTAAAGACTCTCTAGATATCAAAGAAAAACGACAGGTGTCTAACAGAATGTCTGTCCCACCTCACCAATATGTTCAACACTGGTTCATAAAGAAATACAGGGAGTAGGACTAAGGTAACCTATAGACATTTCCTAGACTGGAAAACTGTCCTTGCAGTTCTGCTACAGTGATATCCCCTGGAAAATTCCCGAGGAATGTCCTTGATGAAGTAGCTCTGAGGTAACCTGTTTCTGAATCGACCCAGAAGGAAATGTCCAAAGAGTTCTCAAAGCAGTTTTACCGATGTTCCTATCAGAGATGTCTCATATCTTCCAGGAGGTTTGTAAGACCTGGCTGGACAAAGGCCAAAGCAATGTGGTCTGTATTGACTGTTGACTCTGTCCTGAGAAGGAAGCTGAGAGTAAGCAGTCACCCAAGGTCCTTTCCTAACAGAATAAACCTATCATTCTGTGGCCTGAATCTGATTTTTAAAATGTTTATTCATAACCGAAAACCAAAGTAAAAGTGTGATGAAGTATTTCATGACTTACCAATCAAACTTCGGTGTAGGAGCCTGCAGTATTACCTCCTTTTGACAGATCAGCATAGTTCACAAGTGGCTTTTGGACCAGATAGCTCTCACAGGATGCTTCTGGCTGACTGCCGCTCACCTAGGGAAGAGTGAGAAACAATTGCTCAAAAAAATCAGTGCCACCTAAACACTCAAATACCTTCATATGTATTTGATCTCTCCTTCCTCTGCATAACAATCCATCTCTCATTTTTATAGGATCTACTAAAATGTCTTCTGTTCCCCAGTATGTTCTTCTGCTTTACGATCACTGAAATTCTTTTATGCTTTAATGACTGAATAGAAACTGGGTAATTGTCATTCTAGCTTAGAAACTGCTTTATGCTTAATGTTCTTTAAATTCTAGATCTGCATAGCTTCTCCCGTATCTTTTAGGACAAAAATTTTACAGTAAAATGATGGTTGAAGAAAAAAGGATAGGAGCATGTGTTCTCATAAGTCAGTCAAAAAATACTGCTCAAACTTGGAGTTTCTTCCTTTTGATGCACAATTTTGATTACACTGTTAACAAATGTAGATTCTAGAGGGGTCAGGGGAAGGAATGGGAAAGTTAAAAATGGAGAGCATTTAGTGAGGCAATGTGCTAAGCCATCAGACAGTATTCCGACCCTGAAGCTACCAATCTTTTTTCCATACATACGCTGCTGTTGCCATACATGAAGCTGTAATTTTTTCTTGTTTAGTACTTAGTGTGTACTATACTAGCACAATGATTAAACCCTGAGTACATATACTCCTATAGTACCATCATGTGAGTGTACTGATGAATCAAAGGTCAGAATTCTTGTGGAAAATCAGTATGTTGATTTTGAACTGAAATATCACCTTAGCTTCCATGTGTGTAAACCTCAGTCCTCTTTGGAGATTACTTTGTCCAACTTCTTTTTCTGAATATAATGAAAAATTAATTCAAATTGGCTAAACATTGTTAGGAATCAAAATCTAGTTGAAGAACTTTATATGTAGGTGATAATGCTGACAATAAACTTCAAGTATGAGAGTGGTAGGTCATACTGCAAAGAACAATTTTTCCTTATTTTTAGTCTACTTAAATGATTTAACTCCTTCATAACTTGCAAGTATTGGGTACAGAAGAACAATAGGCTGAAAATAATAAGCTCAGAGCTAATACAAAGCACTTAATAAATTTAGTTCTTGCAGCTAAAGAATATCATACATTTTGAACACTAGAGACCGAAAAAAAGTTAAATCATTTCAGTTGAACAACTTTCACAATGATTGAAAAATGTTAAGAAATGAATGATTCATGGTCAGTTAGTATTTGCATTTTACAGGAATACATCCTTTCAGGAATATGACACGAAACTGCCTTATAACGGTAATTTCAGAATTCCAATATACTAGCAACTAAATATATCATAATGCCAGCTAGTAAGGAAATCCTGTGTGTCCATCTTGTTGAAGGTTCAATAACCAGTAAATATCAGTGCTGTTTCACTGTGATGAGTGACAGCTAAACAACCATACAGCAAGTCAGAATGAAGCATATATGTTTATTTAAATCCTCGTTAATACAGCATTTAAGTAGTTGTGTCATCTAAGGAGGAGACAAACCTCTAAGAAGACAAGACCATATTCATATAATAAAAAGAGTGTTAATATAAACTGATATATTATATTGGGTGATGTAATAATTACCAAGTGATGTATCTGACTCAAAACTCTTCAACTTTACCTGCTAAAATATAATCAAATCCTTAAGTTGAATCATATGCCCTGCTATGAATTCTGTCTAAAATAAAACATAAGAATAAATGGTTGAATGAGATAAGCCGATGACTGTGGCAAGACTGTGTGAAGTGCATGATAATGCAAAAGGCAGATGAATTGTGTATTCAGTAGGCAGCAGGGAATGGGTTTTGAGGAACAGAGATTTGTAAATAATTCATGGGCAAATTACCTTAAGCGTTAACAAGATCAGATGATTTCAGAATGATTTCACTTTGGGCTGTATTTGTGCTGCAATTCCACAGCACAGGGAGGAGGAATTTTTTTATGTATCACGGTAACCTTTTTGACTGAAAAACTGGAAATCTCCCTTCACCCTTTTTCCTTTGTCTCTAATCTCATCCTCTTATTTCTCTATCAAGTCTCTGCCAGCTCCTCTGACCTTCTGCCACAGCCCACAAAGGATGGTTTGTTCAGTGCCATGATTGGGAGTCATGCTGGATTGCTCAGCTAACACATGAGCTTCTCTGTAGTTGCCTTTATTCCATAAAGGTAAATTGTAATGGTGTGTCAGATGGTAAACAGATTTTAAGTAGAGTTACCATTTCACAGAAACTAGGAAATACATGTTAAAATAAAAAATAAAGATTTTTTGGAAAAAGAAAAAGTACTCAAACCTCTTCACAAAACTGGAAACTGTGGCCAAAAAGCATCAAATACCTTTTTAATTTAAGAATCTACTAGTGAAAATCTAATACATTGTCATAGGGACATATTCCATAGGGAAAAAAAGGGCTAGTTCTGTTTTTCAGTTCTTTGAAAGATGGCTTTTTTGTTTTCGTTTTTAAGAAAACAAACACGTACACAGGAAGTGAAATCTGATAACAGGAATATGATTCTGATTTTTTTTTTTTTTTCCTTTCGTAGCATCCAAGGTTGGAGCTCAATCACAGTAGATTCTATCACCAAAGTCCTGCCCCTGGATCCTGGGAAGATAACAGAGAAGGAAGGCCTCACATTAATCAGGAAGGGTTTTTGCTAGATTTATAATGAGTTCACCTGGTAACATCCTTATGGAGGTGAGTTCAGGGCTCACAAACAACAGCTAAAGCCTCTGGAGCAAAAAAAAAAAAAATAGTTATTTGCCTTTCTAATGGTTGGATTCTGTGTCCACCTCTTCCTTTCAAACTGCCTTTTAAAAGACCCTTCAAAAGGCAGTGATTAAGGGAAGGTGTTGCACAGACTATGTGTCCAACACATCAGTTTTGCTTCATTCATTTCCACACTGCTTTTTTTTTTTTTACCAAAGGTGGTTTTCGTTCAGTCCTTTTACAATATCCAAAGGCTGATACATTTTTTTTTTTCCTTTTCTCTCTCTTTGGTACATTTCCCCCTCAGTTTATGTTATTAACAGTTATTGGAACATTTTATAAACTTTCACTGACTTTGCAGCACTTGAGCTCACAACTGAGATAGACCTCATGAGCCTCCATTATTATAGTCACCAAAAATAGATCTGTTATTTTCTCAATGTAAGGCTGATTCAATACTAGAGTTAAGAAAATTGAAAAAAAAATGAAAGCACTTGCTCTTACATTGCTGGGCTTGACATTTCTAAAGAATCTTAGAGTTTCCCTTGTCATTTCCACTGTTGCTCAAAGGTCCAGCCTCTGGGAATTTCAGTCAGGAAATTACTCCATTATGCAGGAGACTACATAGAGAGAGTAAGGGTCAAATCGAGAACAAAAGATGCTTCTCATAAAAAGTGAAGATTGTTGGTTATCTTTGCAGTACCGCATAAATGTAAACCTTTAATATTACATCTTGTGAACTTAAGCCACTGTGTTTGCCAATGACTAAACTCTTTAGTTGTAAGTAACGCTTTCGTGAAGCTCTGAAGCGTTGCCTGACATTGGAAGCTTGCTAGAAGTTAGCTACATCAGGGCTTCATCCCTTTCTGAAGCAGAACTCATTCAGCAGTGAACTCGACACGGTATTTCTGGAGGGAACCCTAGAGCACAAACAAGTTGTTTAAAAATGGTGGTATTACAGATGGTGTGGGAGTCATTCCAGATACAAAAGGGGGAACCCAGCTATTATTTCTCTTGTGCTTGATCCTGAAGTCTAGAAAGTAAAAACTTGGAAAAAAGTCACTTTAAGAACACAGGAGGAGCTTTGCCTGACTAAGGTCTTCACTGTAAGGTGCATAATTGCATAAACTGTTAACTAAATAAGACAACTAATGACAACTGACTGACAGGAGCTAAGCAGAAGTAAAGACCAGCTGTTCTTTGGGACTCTGCCACACGTAGACTTCATCCCACTCCAGCAGCAGCTTCCCCTGTTCCCCTCTCTTGGCTGCTGAAGGCAGGTTAAAACCAGTAACTCATGATTATTTCCCAGTCCGGCTTGGCTAATTCCAGAGATAAAGGAGAGCAAGCCTTTTTGCTCCCTGAGGAACAAGCTTTGCTGTGCTGAAAAAGTAAAAAGAGGTTCAGGCAGGAAACAGGGTGACAAGAAGGGTCTTTCCAGCAGATGAGAGGAAAAAGAAAATGGAGGCAGAAAAGGGAAGAATCCCCCAAAAAGTGAATGATGCCAGAGACTGCAGGAGAAAACTGGAAGTTCGGTATTTTAAATATAAGAGCCTGTTGCCAACATCACAAATCTGTGTAAGTTTTTGCTAGTGGGGACTGCTCTTAAAGAACTGACAGTTCTGAAGTCAAAGCAGAATCAGAGGATGGAAAAATAAGCTGCCTGCCAGGCAGAATAAGAATAAGAAAGGTGGTTTATTAGATTAATTAAAGGAGAGGAGTATCTAGCTAAAGAAGTGAAATTAAAAGTAGTTGGCTTGTTTAGCTCAGAGGAACATTCTGAGGGATACACTGGCTGTATAATAAATACAAAGATAGATTTCAAGAAGAGAAAATAGCCACAGAAATGCACATTTTGACATAAGAGTATACTTTTAAATTATTATTATGTTTATGTTTATGCTCAAAAATAATCTTCCAAACCAGCATAGTAAGAACAAAGAATCTTAATGGTTTTAAGACAGAAGATGACAAGCTTATGGAAAAGATGCCAGAACATGAGAATTTTTGAAGTTTGAAATGGAATCTCTACCTGTCTGATGTACTGACGTCTTCAAAGGGATGCGAAAAGGAGCCTGATTGTTCTTTGTACGTGCACTATGTGGGTAGTTGGATTAATACATTTCACAAATTTTGCCCGTTTCCAAATTGTGCCTTTTTTTTCCCCTTCTGCGCATAATCTGGTTTAGGTTTATTTTTATTTCCCGAAGTTTTTTCTTCATTGAACACAGAGGCAGACTAGAGACTGATGTTCACCAGTGTTCTCAGTAGCATCTGTTTATCAGGCACCTTGACACCGAGCCCCGCTCACATGCTCAGGGTTAGAGCAACGACCAGCCTTGGAACCAGGAAGACTTTTTTCCTTGCAGATCAAATCACAGGGAGCACCCCCTTTATTTTTAATTCTTTTGTCTTCTTTTGTACAATTCTGTACAAAAAAGTTCTACTTTTTTTGCCTAGTTTGAGAATCTATTTAAATAATTGTTCACTAATCCAAGAACCTGAGCCTTGACAGTTCTCAGCCTCTTCCAGTCTTTTCCTGTGGTGGCGAGAAGCGGTTATGGATATTCATTAGAGATGCTGAGGTTATCAGAAGGTTCTTCAGAGGTTTCAGTGGACTGCTGTTCTCAGAGAAACTTTCTGAAATTAACTGTTTCATTGCCTAGCTGCTGCGGAACTGAGGGGGACTGATCACTGAGGTGGTTCTTTCCAGTTCTACTTAAAATCTCAGGCCGGGCTTTGGTTTTAGACAGGTCACAAATTTGTTGTAGTTCATGCGTCACACTTGTAAAACTGCACAGCTTTATTTTATAGCTGCAAAAGGACTAGTGCTTTTAGAAATGTTTCATTGTTAGCAGTAGGGAATCATTAGAAATATTTATTTTAATTGTATTCTCAATATCTTGTAAGAAAAGTTATATGCCTAATACTCCAAAGTTTTCCAGTACTGCAGTTTTATGATATATTATATCAATATTTCCTATTATATATTTTATGATATATTATATTAAGGAGTGCAGTACTGATGCATTCATTTTGTGAAGTCTAGCTTTGTGAAATTAAAATTGTTTATTTTCCCTCCATTTTCACTGTTATCTTTTCGACTTATAATGTTACAAAAATTGTGTACAATCAATCATTTAAATAAAACGTCCCTGTACAATCGACTATTTAAATAAAATCCTCTACTTTCACTTATGTCTTTCCATAAATATGTTATAGATGTAGGCTTCTGTTGTGCAGATCACAGATCTGCTTCCTGTCTTTGCTTGTTGAAGGACTATTTTTATTTTTCAGCATTATTTATTTAGGACATTGTACATGCATTTAAGACACTGATGTGCATTGTACTGGAATTCATGAGGGCATGAAACAGACTCTCCGTTATAGAAAGTGATCTCAGGTTAAAAATAAGTTTTAAAGAAAATATTGAAAATTTCATTTTTCTTTCCTTATTTTGAATTCCTTTTTTTTTTCCACTTAGTTGAGGCTGCTTACCTCTACGTTTATTAAAATTCAGTCTCAAATACTTACAAAATCCTGATTTTGCAATGGCCAGAGGTACCTAATTTTAGCTACTGAAAATAATATTAAAATAGTTAGACTCAGCATGTAGTCATTAATATATGTAATCTGTCAGCCCTAACACTGCACTCGGGTCTCTTTCTTCCTATATTTTAATTTCCTTTGCAAGTGCTTGACTCCTAAAATTTCCCTGCTGCTGCTGCTTTCTGATTCATCTAACTCCTTTCTCTTCCTGCTGCTCCATTTATACTCATCTAAATCCATTGACTTATTTGACCTCTGCTGTCTTCCACTATCTCCCAACACATTTTGCTCTTCCCTCAGAAAATTTGAATTTCTCAGTTTTCAGTCTGCATCTAGCAGGAATCTAGCTGAAGGTATCAAAATGGAAGGAGCACATCGTTATTTTGCCACTCGAGTCAAAAAAACCAAGCGGTGTTGTCATCAGTGACTCACCTGAAGTATGAGAGACTGAATGGGAATATCACTCTTCTATAGGATGTACAGCCTACGGTACGTTATCTTGTGGGTCCTTGAGAACTCCAGCCCATATCTAAGGAAGGGTAAAAGTTAATTACCTAACAACCTAAAAAGTATTGTTAGCGTAACTGAAGGATATGAAAGGAAATTTTACGCAATTCGTTACAGCTTTCTAATGATTAGTCAGAGAGAATTCAACTGACAAAAAACTAGCACCATGTAGTCATTTATATAACTAGTAAATAAATGTATGACTAAACAAAGGTATCGTAGAATACAAATTACACTATATTTCAAAATGTTATATTCTAAGTAAAATAGACATGAAATGTAAAGCACATAGCATGCATACAGTGAAAACAGGGACCTAATCAAATCATTTAATATCATTCTAACACGAAACGGGGAGTGAAAATGAGCATGTGGTTAAAGAAAGCTATGCCAGGCAGAGAAGAAAATAAATGAGATAGGGAATAAATTGTTCAACTCACTTGGAATATGATACAGAGGCAGAGGAACTGTGTCGTTTGTTTTTCAGCTTTTCCAATTTTCATTTGTGTTTTTCAATTTTCAGAATGAGGTATTCAAATCAGTTCAGTTTGTCAAAGATATTTTCATATACTTAAGCGTAATGGAATTTGCATAAACAAAACAGGAAGCATATTTATCTCCTTTTGCTGTTGTGTTCTATGTGAGTAGAGCTGCATATTCATTGATAATGTGTTGTATAATGCCTTTAACACAAAGTTTGACAATTACTCTGTAGTTGTTTCTAGATAACCCCAGTATTTGAAAAGTAGAACGAACTAAAACTAAGTTCAACATTTGGGAAGGGAGTAAATTTTCTTTTCCTTCTAAAAAATAATCTTTGGCACAAATTCTGCTACCGTTCAGCTGGGATTGCTGTAAAAGACATGTACGTCACGGTGGAATCTCCCTCGAACAGCTTGCGTAAGACAGCTTTATAAATGAGATACCCACCTTGCCATTCAGTTTAGCAATCTGGACCTTTAATTCTGTCTCTGCTTGCCTAGTCTTTCTCCAATACATCCAAATGAAAAAAGAAAAAAAAAAAGCCCCTGTGTGCTGAACATCGTGCTTCCTGCTTGCATCTACAAGTCACCTCTTGCTTTTG
This sequence comes from Baryphthengus martii, assembly GCA_013396935.1. NCBI lineage: Eukaryota > Metazoa > Chordata > Aves > Coraciiformes > Momotidae > Baryphthengus > Baryphthengus martii. The sequence goes on from VWZK01000706.1 coordinate 64,070, forward strand.
CATTTCACAATACTCTTCCCCAGAGCATTTGTGTTTGTTGAACTATTTTTTCCCCCCTTTTTTTCTCCCGTAAGCAATAGGGAGGGAGTTATTCCAGAACCTACCAGAAGGTAGGTTCTTGTGCCATATTAGTACAGGGTATCCTGTTTAGCTTCCAGTTGCCACACTAGAAGAAAAACGGGCCCTGTGCTTATCCCTGTTGGTCTCATATATATGTCTCAGATACTGCTGGGCACATAAAAGGAGCTAGAACACTATGTTTAAGCACCTAAATAGCCCCCCATTACCCACATCTAGGATAGGCCAAGATCATTTGTGAAATCCTGCGACCCTTTGTCAAACAAAATGCGGATTTATTCAATGTTAATTTTGCCTGTTTCAAGAATCGGAGCTGCTTTGCGCAGATTCCTCATACCAAAATGTTTGGTACTACAGTTCCTTCACAAAACCTTATAGATATAAATACCCGAGTATACCCATTTCACCCCGAGATGACATCCAACATGGTTAGTCTACTGTGAAATAAGGAAGACCAATATCATTTACAGGTCACGTAAATGTCAGGCTCAGCAGCTCCTTCCATAATGAAATGTGCTGGGACAGATTTATTGCTCCAGTAGGATACCTCTGCAATGCCCCGCTGGTGCAAAATAATCTACTACAGCTATTATATCTGCAGAGGAGCTGGAATAGGGGATCCTCAGCTTGCCCAGTACCAGGAAATCCAGGCTGCTTTCCCAGTTCCCTGTTGTACAATTAATTTAAGAATACTTTAGGGTTTATGGGCTCAAGCAGACCTTTCAGCTGTCTCCTCTAGGGCACTGTCCCTTGTGCCTCTTCCCCACAGTGCACAGAAAGGCTGGAGGTGGAGATCTCACCTCAGCTGCTTTCCTCTGCTGGCTAAGTGTCCAGTCATGCAGAGCATCTGTCCGCCGGTTTTTTTTGACTGTTCAGGGCATGCAATTCAAAGGAAGCCAGTCCTTTGATCCAGCTAAAGACACAACATGGGTAACATGAGCAACTTGGCTTAAAGTTTTCTTTTGCTTCCAGCTTTCATTCCTTAATGAGGTTTTCATTTTCTAAAGATTTGCTTTCTCACTAAGATATTTTCCATTTCAGAAAAGGGAAAAGGAAGCTTTTCCCTTTGACTGTTGTATTTTCTGAGAATCTCTCTGCTTTTTTTTTTATTCTATAGATACTGCCAAATTTGGCTTTTGAGATGTTGATCAATGAAATAATTCAACAGAATTTTGTCATGTCACAACTTGCTTACTGACATTTCATAATTTCTTCCTTCAGAAAGCTGCAATCTCATCAGTGAGTTTGCTGGGCAGAAGCCAGAAAAAACGTCCGTCTTTTCAATTTTATTCTTGGTAGCACCCACTCAAAGTTGTTACCTTTTCCAAGTCGTAGTGTTTAGTTGAGTCCAACCAGTTTCAAGGCATTATCAGAGAGGAAGAACACACATCTGGTGGAATTACTAGCTGGTGGTAAGTAACAGACAGGAACAAATCTATAGGCAATACATATCCATTTATATTGTAAAATGAGAAAGATCTGTGAGAGTGGGGTTTCTAATCTCGTTACATTTGTTCAGCTCAAAAACTGCAGTGAGGTGATTTACTGTGAAATCAGGCTCATGCTCTGCAGATCAGAGGATTTCAGTTTCTGAAGCTTATTAATAAGAATGCAAAATTTTTTCTTTACTTAGTGGGCTTTCAATGAACCCTGAAGCATGAGTCCAACAAAGCACTCTGGCACACGCTTCATTCTGACCAGACCCGAGGAATGTGGCTTCCCCCACATGGCAGGGCTATGTGGAGAATCAGCCCACGTTTCTGTGCTTTGCCATTTGAATGTTAAGATATATTCAGATGGTCTTTATTTCTCCTTTGGGAGCTACACAAACATGAGTTCTGGGCAGAGGATGTGCAGAAGTTGTTACTGCTGCTCAGAGACGTTATTTGCATCCTGGGAAGATTTTACCTGAGCTGTACTATAGAGTAGCTCATCTCTCAGCTTCAATCCTTTCCTGTCCTGCTGTATTTCTTACAGACTGTCTGAAGCCTTCCACAAAGCCCTGCCAGGTTTCACCAGCTTTAGCTTTACTTTGCCAAAAGAAAAGCAAAAAACAAAAAACAACGAACTTAATCCTCTGTAAAATAGAGCTAAATACAGTATTGGCAAAACAACTTGAAAACATGTACTTTTTAAAAGACCTTTTCTTCCATTAGGACACTCACACCATTTAGAAGACACTTTTGATGTGGCACCTAAAGATAAGCAGGACATGGGACATGACTGAAAAGCCTGCTGTTTGTCACTGCATCTGCTGGTTCAGGAGAATACTGCACATTTGAAGGGTAACAGGCATTGGAAGATTTGGTACAAACTCTGAATGGCTACTAGAGATATTATTTGCTTTCAGAAATATTTTTTCAAAGACCCCAAGCAGTATTATTATATGAATCAAACACTTGAAGAGGAAAACTTAACACGGTAGCATAAAGAAGGCTCACAGCATAAAACAAGCAGAATCCTTCAGAGACATTTGTTCTATGTCAGGTTGTCACTGACTGATTGCTAGAATCAGGTACGCTCGCAATAAGTTGAGATACACAATTAACATCAGTACTTGGTGGCATTCCTAAGAAAATAATAATTTGCTAAATGTTTTTAAAGAATCAATATAGTGTGATACGAAAGGAGTCAAAGTTATCGTCAAAAAAGATGCCCCAAAGAACATTAAAAGAAAAGAGGATTAGGCAATTATCTCATCCTGGCCTTACTACAGGGATGCAAAATGAAGTTTCGAGAAATGTCATCTCCAAAGACCCAGATGTCTGCTATCCCAGACATCTTTGCCGATTTTAAAGCTATAGGCTCTTCTCCATTGCCTAGAACTTTTCCTGAAAGCTTATGCTCCTGATCTTCACCAAAATCATAATACATTATCCATACTGACTTATTTTACGCTTAGCACGTTAAAGGGATGTAATTAGTGCCTTTCATTAGCCTCTTTCCTTGTGATTATAAATCTGAAATTAATTCTATTTTATTCACTTTGGACAAGTACAACATAATTATGATATTGCACATTACTTTTAATCTGTTACTGTTATTCCTTTGAGAAATCACCCTTATTTGTTCTGCATACAGATATGAGAAGGAGAAGGAATTTGGTAGTTGAGATAAAAAAGGCATGTAATGGAAGTGTTAATACCCAAGAACACACAGACCTTTTGTTCTGAAATCAGTGGTGCTCAAAAAAGGTCTTGCTGTGCAGGCAGACACGTCAGAATAACGGTTGTCCACCTTGTCACGTGCGGGTAGTCACTTGATTTAAGACCTCTTTCAGCAGAGATTCTCCTGCTTCCTTATGTTGACCTGAAGCTCTAGAAGGCTGATCCAGGGGTAGAAAACATACAGGTGGGGTTTAAAAGCAATGGAGAACCTCCTGGAGGAAGAAGGAATGTAAAAATCTGAGAAAGGCCTGAAGACTAGAGTTGATAATGTTGAAAGTAGTGGTTAGGAGTCCAGCACTTGCATTTGAATGAGTAATCAATAGCATATATTATTTGACTTGATTTTAAAACGCCTAGAATCATAAAAACGCAGTTTGATCCATGAAGTTTCCTTTGCTTTCCAGAAGCAAAACAACACCTCTTTTTTTCCTCTTGGTTGGAAATGCAAACAAATTTCCCATCCAATGCATTTAAAGGCATGGGAATATAAAGAAGGAAAAGACAGACACCTGGTTACTTCGGAGCAATCAGACAAAAAAGGAGTCATAGACAAAAAAAAAAAATCACAGGAGCTCTACTCATGAAGAAAGCAAAACAACAATAGAAACCCCGTGAAAGAATCTTGGTTTCTATCAGCTAGAAAGAAACCTGCATGACAAGAAAAAAAGCGAACAGTTTTTCTCATAGCTTCACAAATGCAAGGCTTTGAGGAGTCCCCAGAAAATGAAGTATCACTTCAAAGTTTTTCATTTACCTCTTCATTTTTGTGGGGTTCATTTTTTTCCAGCTGTAAAAACGTGTTTGCTTTTTTTCCCTCATTTCTGCATTTATTTCCATGTTTTGTAAACACACAAAGTACCTAAGTGGAAACACTGTTCACAATTCCGCAGCTGGGCCAGGCACCTTTCCTTCTGCCTCTGTTTATATGTCTTCTTTGTGGTTTATTGTTTTGTAAGGAGAACATGTTTTGTCACTTTCATGAATTGCAGATCAGCTTCTCATGAGCTGGCAGGACTGATAGCAGTAGTTTTTCTTCTCAGCAGTCTACAATTCCACTGCTTTCACATTGCTTGGCTTTTATGTTTCCCCCTTATCTATTTCTTTCTCCCCAACGATGGACAAAGCTGCCTGGAACACCAGATGGCAATTACATTCTGCAGATGATTTCCATAAATTGCTCTACTTTTCATGCACTTATAAGCCAAATTATTTTAGCTGAGAAGACAACAACTTAAGGAAGAAGAAATGTATGCGTTGTTTACATGGTTGACTACACAGGCTCTAGATTAGAAAGCGTCAGTCCTCTGCCTCCACCTTGTTTCTGAGAGGGGTTTGGGATTCACTTGTTTCATCTTCAAGCCTCCCTAGAGTCTTGCAGATTTTTCATTCTTCATTTTATTTATTCTTTCAATAATTTCTGCTGACTGTTGGGCGTATCCTTTAATGTGTCTATAGGTAAAAAAAAAACAAAACAACAGGTTCAGCTCAGAAATCTCCCTGAACTTATCTGTGCTAAGCAAGGACACAGACAAGTAATTTTTCTCCTCCACCATGGTCTCTGTTCTTCTGCATCCTCTTTCCACACTTTATTTCCTCGTGCTACAGACTCCCTAGAAGGCTTCTTCCTCATCTGCTTGAAAATGGATGTGTTCGATGGTTTTGTGATATCTGCAGGTAGTTTCTCAAACTTTTTTTTTTTTTGAGGCTATCAAATTTGTGTTTGTACATATACCTGACCTCTTACTGCTTTTTATTTCTTCTATTATCCACATTTCAACACAGTTTAAGATTTTTAAAAGATTTCCTTTTCTAATGCTACCCCCTAACCTTCCAGATTTTCTCAGGTCTTTGCTAGTAGGTAGTATTCCTTTACTTTGGGGAACCATATGGTGGCGTTAGGTAGTCACTGTACCACTGGGAATGATTCATCTCTTTAACCTTTTTCTAACAACTTTTCTCATTGATACGTGATTTCTCTTTTTAAAATCAATCAATCAGCAGTAGACCTTTTGATTTAGTAGCTTCAGAACTTCGAAATCCAAATGTCTGTGGTTATTCATTACCCAGTGACTTGTAATGATATCACCTGAACACATTCCTGCACATTGGTCTGGACCAAACCTAAAAAACTGTCACTGACGGTGTCTATGTAATTAAACTCGAAATCATACCCAGATATGATGTTGACCCAGGTTCGTACAGGTGTAGTCCAGGAGGTACTAGTAAAAATTCTTTAGAACTGAAATACCAAGCAGAAAGCCAGGTTTATTTCCAAGCTATATAACTTAAAGCATTATAATTGTATGTATTATGTATTGAAAGAGATCTAAAGTGAAAAGGAAACTGCTGGCCATATGTATGATAAATATCTGCTATTTGTAAACGTCCGTATTTATATTGCCTGAATACGCTGAGAGCTCTAATTTAGTAACGCTCCCTAACCTCTTCCCCTCTGCCCCTGACTTGCACCTTGAGAGCTGCTGTCCTCTAGGTAGACTTTTCTTCCAGGTCAGACTGGCTGAGACATTAGGCTCTTTTTCATGTTCCCCTGCCGCGTTGAGCAGTGGTTGCTGCCTAAGCTCAGCATCTGAGCCTGTCTTTCTCTAAATGCTTTCTGCCAGAACATTGGACAAGAGCGTCCTTTTGCTTTCTCTCCTCATAACGCAACCTCTGGAGACCTGTTTGGTTTCTAACATGGTTGTCTGCCCTGCTTAGACACCAAACAGGTTTGGTTTCTAACATGGTTGTCTGCACTGCTTAGGCTAGCAAAAGAACTGGGATTTTTTTCATATTTTTGAAAAATGTTAGCTTAAAGATTCCAAAGAGCCAAAGGATATGGAGAAGAAAGTTGCCAGGACCTTGGGGTAGGAAAGTTTAGCCTGAAGTTCAGGAAAACAGAACAATCCTTCAGTAGGCTTCTTTGCTTACCCAACTGAAAATAGTTAATTGGAAAAATAAATGGCTTTTGCAGAGATGACAACTCCTCTGATGGTAAAATATGGCAAATAACCCTGGTAAAAATCAATATTAAGCTATTAAACCTCAAACTATATTTCTTATTTAATTTTTTTTTTTTATTATCGAAACCTTCTCCCATGACCACACTGTCACTTAAAATATCACTGTAATACAGGAAAAATATGGGTTTTCTATACTATTGATTGTACTCCGCATGAGTATAAATGGTGTCACCAGATGGAAGGCAGATCAATAGGTCAGAACTTACTAATGATGTAAAAATTCCTCCAGGTTTCAAGATAAATACATCAAGTCTTTCAACTACGGTTATAAAAAGCTGCCCATTTTCTTTTTACAAGTTGTCTTAAAGAACTAGAAAACGGTTACTTATCTTGCAGTATATTCTGCTATGGCAGTTTTATTGTCTTCTTTCTGGCATCCGACAGAAGAGGTGTATATATATATATTTTGAGCATGTCATGGTTTAAGGTATGAAAACACAAAGCTCTGAATAGCCCTTCATCAAAAAGAAAATCTCCCATCCAAGGTCTTTTAAGAGAAACAAAAGACTAAGATGCCATAGAAGCAAATGGAGGTATACAAGCAAGAGATCAAATAAATATATATATATATACACACACAGAAAAGACGTACAACCCCCCGGCCCTGTCATGAAAAATGACTCTACCTCAAGTCTGGCATCTTGTCTCTTATTTGCAGGGTACAGCTGCAATGCCACCGTACGAGGCTCTTCACCAACAGGTAGAGAATTCTCTTTTGAACTAATGGCTATGTACCAAGGATAAAGAGAGGAAAAGGAATCACAAAGAAAATGGTAAGGGTAGCCAATGTTATTTTAACTAAATGGAGAGCTAGATTAACTAAAACATTCCTTCCCCTACCCACTTACTGTCCTTACAGCTCAGCTTTTCTCTGCTTGACACTTCCAAAGCAAGACAAAACAGGTCATAAAACTCAAGCGCGTGCGACTTCTATCGATGACAACAGAAGTCTTTCCATAAGCATAAAGAACAACAAGATCTGATCTTTTTGTAGCTTATGAGTATGCTACTGAAAAATATAAGATAGAAAACTCAAATTTCGTTACTCAGTATTTAATCAAAACCATTTAGTTCAGGGTTAAGATGCAGTGATATTGGCCCAAATTGTAATATTAACACCAGCAATGGTGTTAACATTACACCTTAGCTTGGCTTCAAACTTCAAGCAGGGGCTTCTTCTCCCTGGCAAAGACAAACACTAGGCAAATGCATATTTGAGTGAGTTGTTGTAGTCTTTCCTCTTCACATCATAAATAATTTATTCAGACTAAGCATTTAGAAATTTCCAGAAAGGTAACTTACTTTTGTTGAATGCTCCATACATTATAAACCTTGATAATTTCATTGGAATAGATTATTTTTACAGGCAAATGTTCTTCTGCCTCAAGATAAGTGCCAATCTGTTTACTGAAAACAACTGGAATGCAGCAAAGACAAATTTTAAAATTTGAAGTTGTTAGCAGTAAGCTGCTTCAGAACATGGATATATATTTGAGAGCATAGTTTACTTTAATAGCTTTTTGTATTCTATGAAATTACCACAAAGGATTCAGGTTTTCCTGCTGTACTTCAGAATCAAGTATTTGCTTGATTTGCAAAAGGTGGCATCATAAAATTATTACAAGTGATTTGTAATTGAAGAGCAACGAAGCTAGCAAAGGGTCTAGAGAACAAGTCCTGCGAGGAGCAGCTGAGGGAACTGGAGTTTAGCCTGGAGAAAAAGAGGTTCAGGGAGACCTTATCACTCTCTACAACTACCCGTGTCTCCCTTTAAGGCTCAGGGCAAGCCCCACGGAGCAGAACTCCTATCCGCCCTCCCTCCCCGTCCCCCGTCCCTCCCAGGGGAGGATAAAAAGGCAAATAAGGAAGAAAGTGCCTCACAAAATTGGAATTTAAGACTATAAACAAAATTTAGTAAGTAAGAGAGACAAACAGGGAAAAGGAATATGAAGGGAAGAGAGAGCAGCAGCAGAACCCAGGAAGCAAAGGGGCAGATCTTGAACTTCCTGCTCCTTTCATAGAGTGTGGCAGGGAGGGGAGGGAATATCAGCTACCGTCTGAGCCCTTAGGGTCCTACAGTTATCACCTGTGTTCCCCCCTCCCTCAATTAGTTATCTCTTAAACCATAACAACCTGACAGGAGGTTGCAGAGAGGTGGGGGTTGGTGTGTTCTCCCAAGTCACAACTGATAGGACAAGAGGAAACCGCATTCAAGTTGCACCAGGGGAGGTCTAGTTTGGACATTAGGAAGAAAATCTTCACCAAAAGGGTTATTAAGCACTGGAATAGGCTGCCCAGGGAAGTGGTTGAGTTCCCATCCCTGGAGTTACTTAAAAGATGTGTTGATGTGGTGCTGAGGGACACGGTTTAATGGTTAACAGTTGAACTCAATGATCCTAATGGCCTTTTTCCAACCTAAATGGTTCTATGATTCTATCTCTGATTGTCCTGTGAGCGCTTTCCTGCAGCACTTCAGTCCTTGCCGATTGAACTTGAACTATAAAGCTTGTAAGGGCTCCTCATGTTCCCTGCTGAGTTAATAGGTGTTGTTTACAGACATCAGTGAAGACAGCCTGAAACGAATATTGAGATTTCTGTTTTGTCTTGGCTTCTGTTTTGTGCACTTCCAGTCAGTTGATAGCACATATTCAACAATAATAATTGTTAAACAGCCATGAGGAATGAGTGACATGCAGCAATTTTACAGATAGTCAGACAAGACTAACAGTTATAACCGTTATGTACCTTCAAACAGCCTTAAGAGTATAGCACAGTAATTACAGAAGCTTTCACAGCATCTCTGGAAGTCTACTGGCTGTTATAATAATGTGAGTTTATTTTTATCCCCGTTTCCTAAGAAGAAAAGTTTTATGCAATGATGTTGTCCATGTTCATTTATCTGTTTGTCGGTCAGTCAGTCTCACCAACAACTTTCAAACGTGGTAAAACTTGGTCAACAATTACAATGGATTTTTTTTTCTTTGCTCATTTGTTGCAGAATAATTTAATATGTAATTGCAGTATCATATGAATTGTGATCTGAGATCATTATAGAAATAAAGGAGTTAAGAAATCAGAGAAGTAGTTGGAGATCATTATAGAAATAAAGGAGTTAAGAAATTAGAGAAATAGTTGGAGATCATTATTAATTAGCTGTACTGCTAACCATAATCTAGTAATACTGTCTCTGATACTTGAGAGCATGAAATAATCCAGAATAAAGTGCCTGGAAAAGCTAGCATGGGATAGAAACACCTTTGGTCAGCTGGTCCTGAAGAGTCAGTTGACAAACTTTACTACTTTAAAATTTTGTCCAGAATTTAACTTCAGAAGTAATCATCAAGAATGCAAGTATCAAATTAAAACTTTCTCCTGGTGCCTGAGATCTTTCAGAGAATGTCCCACGGCAGCACTGGATTAGCTGCCCCTTTCATCTCCAAAAAGAAATGGCAAAGGGACTTAAAATTTTCTGCCTTTTCTTCTCTCTGGTAGTCACTGTTTTTTTGATACTACGCTGCATTTTTATTTTTCACTAAAATAAACAGATATGTTTCATAAAATCTTCATTTGTGCTTTTTGACTGCTTCTACTGTCTTGCAGCTGAGCTGTGTAACTGGTACCCGGTCCTATTTGGTGCCTGAGCAGCGGCATGTACCCCACAGCATGCTCCAGCAGCTCATCTTAACCCGTGCAGTATCCATTGCTTTGCACTTCTTAACGTTATCCTCCCATGGCAAACCTTTCAATCATTCGAGATCTGACTCTTTTCTGCTTATGTTCTGTTCTAAATCATTAATTGCTGCACTGAATTCTTCTAGAGCTGGCTTGAAAACTTGTGTCTTTCCATAGCTGGAAAATATTATAAATGTTAAACAGGTTGTTTTTTTTCCCCACGCTGTATTTACGCACCTAGTTATTTGATAATTAGAGCTAATTGTGCAAATTAGATCTCACAAAACTGCATTACACCCACAGTACATTTAGGGGCAAGGCTCTAGCTATGAGACAGAACTATGGACAACTCTACAGCTGTATCCACTGCAGGCTCTAGGAGCTCCATCTCCAAGCTGCAGTGAAGCTGCACCTTGAGGGGAGCAGTGAGAGTACCCTGAACGTCCTGTTCTACCTGCCTAGACTCATGCCCTTGTGATTTGCTTTGAAGTACAAGGATGTGATGTGAGGTCTTCTTTCTCCTACTGTGTTTAATAACAAGTCAATTATTTGAGTTTGTATCGATAAAATTTGAGGTAAGTTTCCATAGTAACCACAATGATCAGCACATTGTAAAGAGGTATAAAAACACCGGTTGGTTTGGTAACTTAAAATGCGATGAAGCCAAATAAAAAAACATTGAATTAGTTGCTTACATTCAACAGTTCAGAACTGGATACATCTTGCTGACCTTTCCTTAAACATCAAATATTCCTGGTGCTTAAAACTACCTTTACATCTGACGGGCAGAGGCAGGACCTCAGCAGGCAGCCAGACAAAACCAACCGAAAATTGATAAGCATAATTGAAGCTTTTCTCTAGCTTTAAGGACTGGTATGGCGGGATTTTGCACCAGTGTTCCAAGTAAAGAAAATGCTTACAAAGGAATGTTACGGAATTTGCATTTTACTTCCCTATAAGGCTTAAATTTTGTTGCATTATAAAAAAAAGTTATTGTTGTGAGATCCTAGAAACATGAGGAAGTGTTGAAGCAGATTGATTACTACTGTGAATGATTGCATTCTGATTCAGGCAGCAGTACCGAAAATATATTCACGTCCTCTGCTCATGTAGTTAGAACAGCATTTGCAAATGTTTCAGCTTTGACATGTGCTGGAGGTAGCACAACTGGTTTCAGCGTGTTCTGCTTTGTCGTTTTGTGCTGCCCAAAGAAACCCTGTTAAAATGGAGGGCATGAATAGGAACTTCAACCATTTTCTAAACTTCTAATGATAAATCTTTGGTAAATATGTAAGGGTGAAAAAAATAGATGTGAAAGAATAGATGCAAATAAAGGTTTCCATGCATTAGCTGAATCTCTGTAATAGTCTCCAGGATATGAAACAAAGATATCAATGAATATTTGACAGAATTATCTGTACATTATGTGCGTTGTTTATTCTGTGTACTCATGCATATTCTACTGGATGTACACTGTGAAGATAAATCCAATTTTGTTTAAACTCTTAGTACATGTAGGATGGGAGAGGAAAAATCCGTACAGAGTATAAGTGAATAGTCTTTGAAGCACAGCTAGCTACAGGAAAACATGCACAGTATCAGCTAAACTCAGTTTGCTTTGGCAGAAATTAAATCGTTGGTCAGAGAATTACATCTTATTTCTGAATTTAATTAATTGATCTTGCATTATCCAGGTCACTGTGACACTGCTGAAAACATATTCATTTCATATGCAGGCAACCATAAATGACCCTGTGGAAAGGCACTTAGTGTCAGCATGGAAAGCCAGGGTATTATGTTTAAGTAAAGATATTCCTCACTTCAGAAATCATGTCATGTCCCTGTCCCTGATGTTGCTACTCAAACCAGGACACCTGAGAACAGATTCTTGCATTTTGCCTTCACCTGGTCGCAAAATGTTTTACTGTTCTGACATCTGGCCCTGAACAAGCAGAGCCGCGTGGCATGGATCTCAGGCCACACTCCGGCTCCGTGAGCCCTGCTAAGGTCTAACTGTGTTACTTAACGTGCTTTCAGAAAGTCAGATTAAAAGCAGCCAAGCTGCATTTGGCCATTATGCTGGAAAAACACCCACATCTAATTTACCTTGATGTTTGCTTTCATTAGTGGACAAGTGAGATAATTTTTATAAGTGTTCGCCTAGACTGTAGTTTATAGGACTGACCCTTTTATAAATTTTAGAATTTGTAAGCTTGTATTTGCAACACACTTCCGTAAAACTAGTTTTGTTTGTTTAAACTTAATCTTCAAATTTCTGATTAATTTTTATTTCATGTATTTTTCCTCTCTAAAATACTTTTTTTTTTTTCAATTTGCTATCATATATTTTCTCTAGTCACCCAGACCAGCTTGACATTTGGAAAAACCTTTAGCAGACTATCAAGGGAGAAATGCTTCATCGTGTTTCCTTTTAATACTTGCATTAGGCAGAAGAGGAGGGACTGAATAGAATATGAAATCTTAGGATTCATCTTCAAATTCATGGATCTGCTCAATGGGTAGACTGCTATAAAATGACTAGTGTTCCGAGGAGTCTTCCCGAGAGTAAGGCATCAATGCAAACCTCCCCTCAGGGCTTCCCTTGCAGCTACTACTACCTATTCAGAACCAAAGCAAAAAGGCAACCTGACTCAGTAGCCTTTTTTGGCCAGTGCTGGGTAAAGGAAGCCTGGGAAAGAGCGTAAAAGCAGAGCTGTCCTACAGTGATACCTCTCCAGCGTACCATCTTAGACCAGACAGTCTGTACCTCGGTGAACCTGACGAAGACTTTAAAAGCTGCTTTGGGAAGTCTGAAAACTTTCCGTTGTGCTTGGCCTGAAAAGTACCAAAAGAAAACTAGAATACAGGTTTTTATGTATCATTACATGTAATTTTCTTGTTCTATACTGGACCCTTCAGAGGCTGATTCAATGTTAATATAATTTTATCTACAACAGTGCATTCATCTGAAAGCGCCTCAAGGCCATAGGATACCACCCCTTACCCATATCTCGTTCCAGGCTCTTCATGACATACTTCCTCTACTCAGATTGCAAGTGTGCTGGGAAGTTGTGAGGAAGATGCTGGTGCCATGAAGCCCAAATCGCCTGACCGGTCCCCCTAGACAGCCACAACCACATCCTCAGCTGCTGATTTTTATTCCCATTTTCATCTCCTAGGTTCTTCTTTTAGGCTGCTGTCCCCTACCTGTCCCTAATTACTTTCCACCCCATTCATTAGCTCCTGTTCTGGTACAACCACACCCTAATTTTCAATTTCTGACATTGTTAGCCTGTTGACCTCAGCCACATATTGCTGACATGATTTCCTACGTTTCCTAGACCTCGCATGTTTCCTCTCTCCAAAGGTCTCTCAAACTCACCACCTGTGAAATTTGGCTATTTCTTGCAGCTGTACTCCTGAACAACTAGTAAAATTCAGTCATCCCCTCATGACACTTCCATAACTTTCATTAGATCCCCATATATTCATCTTTTTTTCCTCTTGTCCGGTAGTTTCCCACACCCATTCCACTAGCCTGACCCCAGGCCACGACCTAAGCAGTCATCAGCCAGCCTGCAGCCCCAGAAAAGCGGGCAGATCCTGAATCACAAAAATAATCAGCAGAAGATAGAATCTTTTAATAGACACAGAACACCAGACTGAATTTCAGAAGAATTATTTAAGAAGGCTGCAAATACCTGTTTTAACAGCAAGTATGGCGCCATATTTTAGACCCTGGCCTTGTTTAAAAGAGTAAGGAAGAATCTCATTTGTACTATGCTCGTGAGAACAATCCCCAGGGATGGGATAAACAGCCAACAGGGGAATGCTGCAGGTGTCCTTGCTTACTGAAAGGAAAGGATGACAGCAATGTGCTGCATTTCCTTATTCATGATGCATCGCTGCCTTCACCAAGAATAGCCTGTGTGATTTAGTAATTAAATATCCCTTACTACTTCCCGCCTGATGTAATCACATTGAGTTTTAGGACTATAATGCTCGGGAAGACCTCCTAACCCATCAAATCCACGCAGTTGTGATTGCAGAAAGCCTTTTAATAGATCTTATCTAGAAGGGGCCGTGCTGACATACCCTGCATCACAAAGCACTTCAGCGCCTTCAAAATTAAGATCTTTGGTGTAAACGATCACTCGAAGAGGAGGACGGCAGGAACAATCAAGTGTATCAGCAATCCCCGTGTCACTAGGATGGCAGAGAACTTTTTTGTAGGTGAATATGCTCTGATGAGCCTGGGAAAGAGATGACATCTGATGATACAGAGGAAGATAAAAATAACTTGGTCAACCCAGCAGCAAAAAATATGACCTCATCAGAAAGATGAGCTTTTCCATCAATTTTGTATCTACGTAAGTGACTACACAGACTGGAAAATTATAGTACGTGCCCTAAATTGTGTGAGGGTTTTTAACTTGCGATTTATTTTCTTTTAAATTTACTACACAATCGTTTTACTGTTTCTCTTAGGTTTCACTTTTTCTTTAAAATTACGATGTTTGACATTCTATTGAAAAACATTTGATAGCTTAGTCCCCAGTAAGGATATATTTATAGAGGTAAACATAAATTTAGAAGTCCTAACTCTTGCAGGGAAAATTTAAACATTGCAAGCACTATTTTGCAATATATTTGTCTTTCAAAAGAAATGCAGAAATTAGGTATTTGCAGTGTTTTTGAAGTGCATATGCAGCATGGACACCAGCTAAACTATCAAAACTGTATATATTAGTTTTTTCTAGATTTCTCTGACCTCTTCTTAAAGACAATTTTTATTGAAGGAATAATTATGTTGTAAGCATGCTTATGGAACAGTTGGATTTGCAGCAGTATGTTGACCACGTAGGGGAGGACAGTCAATAGTAGCCTCACAAAAAGAGCATGAGAAAGGGATGTAACCCCCTAAGAAATAGGCTCTTCTTGCATTTTATTTTGTTGGTGCTTTATTGCACGCACATATCCATTCAATTTTATAAACCAGCTTCTTTGCTGTAGATTGTATGATTTAAATGCAAAAAGCGACAATTAATTATTAATAACTAAATTAATATAAATCATTGAATATAATTTGTTGGTTTCAGTAATGTTTGTTGCGATAACGAAAAACCTTTCCAAATATTTATACGTATCAGATCATTTATTATCACAAGAGAAATACGATTCCTCTAAGTGGATTGTTGGTACAAGGAACTTTTTAATATTTAAAGCCAATGCAGTTTCTTAATCTTTTTTGCAATACATAGATAATAAATGTTAATCATGAGGAACAGAATCATGGTATATTAATGTATAATGGTATCCTACACTTTATACTGTTTAATATTCCCTCAACTTGATGCTTTAATGGACACTTCAAAGACTATCTTGCCACATCTCACTTTTAATTATACATTCTAATTATTCTTAAGATTTTTCAATTAGATATATTTTGTGCAAAAGATCATTCAGCTCAGTTTTCTCATACAAGTAATCTGTGTTTGTTTTCACTATTGTTTATGTTTGTCTTGCAAATATTTACTATATTAACTTCCCTGTTTCTGAACGAAAGGAATTCTCTCAGAGGAGCAGTGTACCTCAGAGAATCAATGCCTGGGAAGCCAGAAAGCAGCAGACCAACACCTACATTTTGGGCATCAACAGACACTAAGTTGGCCACAGAGGGGTGTCATTTAGAATACAAAGTAAGCCGAGTGCTACTTCACTTCATCAGTCTGGTCTAGGTCCAAACCGCTATGTGTGTGCATAGCATTTTTTCTCACAATCTGTAAAATTTGGGAATTTTAACTTCACTAAAAATGCCAGGCTGTAATCTGTATTTGCTTCTATTATCAAGTGCATTGAAAAACAGACCAGAGAGAGGCACAAGAAAAACCCTCCTCGCTTTTTTTTTTGCTTTTTTTTTTAAAATATGTAATTCAGATGCAGGGATCTGATCTTTTAAAGAACCGCAAAGTGATAAAGAAAAATAAAATAAAGGATCCTCATCTCTGGCAAGTGTGAATGGAAGAAAGTAGAAATCAAAACATTATTAACTGGGACTAAAGAATAGCATGTGTACAATCTGCGTGCAAGTTAACACTAAACAGATGGAAAACACAGTACAGAATAAGATTTATCTAAAACAATGTAGAAGAGTTTGCAAACAGCCCTGCATAGGCATGACTAAAATCCCATCCCATCTTACTATAATATTAAAGGTTAATCAACTTACTTAACAGTAATCCACTGTATGCAGCTTGTATCAAAACAGGAGATTAATGTTCCGTGTAAAACAAACTATGAAAATCGTACGTAAAGCTAATTTTATTACTTTCCACTTCTTTCTATCCACCAGCTAGCTAAATATGAATATGAAGGAAAATGGCATAGCTAACAGGACATCAATAAGAAGCAAACAAAATGTGTTCTGCTCTGTGAATAATATTTTAAAGGGTATCAGCTTCATAATAAGTTTGTTAAAAGAATAAGGATCAAGAGCAGGATTTTGATGATACCTGGATTTTCATGGCTTAGACCTTCCAAAGTGATCTTTCAGTAGTTGCTTCAACAGAAGTGTACAATGCAAATCAATGTCCAGCCTTTTGAAACAGGGGAGCAGCAGAGAAAGGGGAAAACCATTCTGTTCTGAAAGAGCCTCTGCAAACACATCCCACTTTCTGACTGTACTGCTGCACGCTAATAAGGCTGTGGCAAAATCTAGCAGCTCTGGAGCCACATCTTTCCTGGGTGGTATGAAAATGGAGAGTTCCCCAGAGAATGTGAATTTCATAGAAATTTCCAGTCTGACTTCATTCTTTCCGTTTCATTACAGGCAAATGTAATCTGGGACACAGAAAGACTATACGCCAGACTTCTTTCTTTATCTTCACGTACACACTGTTATCTAGGAATATGTGCTTTTTAGAGAAAGATGCAAATTAAATACACTTTCAAGTTCTAAGAGAACACAGTTTCCTTTCTCTTAGTGGAAGAAAGCATAGTCAATCCGCTCTTTTACATATGACACTTTTTATTCTTCTTATTTTTCTAGTCAAGACCTAATTTACTGGGCCCTGGAGCTACAGATGCCTCTGAAGCCCTCTCTATTTTGTGGGATAGCATGTGAACAAAGAATTCTTTTGTATGAGATTCTCTAATATAACATGAACTAAAATAGCTTTAAGACTCAGCAAGCAAGCAAAGTAACTCTCTGAACGGAAAACCAAGTCCATAATTCTAACATAAACAATGGCAGAATTGAATAAATAGACACGTGAGCAGTTATCAGAGCACTCCCAATAATGCATTTTTAATACTCGAAGAAACGAGTACATAAAGGAATCAACATAGACCCTCAGGCTATAAAGAACTTCAAGTGGCTTTTATCTTGCATCCTGCCAGATTATTAAAAGTTTGTAATTATATCAATATTTCAAGGCTTCTCACCTTACACAAACCCTCAAACAAGTAGAAATATAATGAAAACCTACAGTAATCACAAAGAAGAGTGAAAATGTTAAACTCTCTTTATGACTTTCTGATCATATATTTTTGTAGTCTGCTTTTAAATCAGAGAATAGTTAGAATTTTATGGTTTTATATGCAGTGCTCAAGTCTGTTGCTGTGAATTCAGTGCAGGCATTAGCAAGATAGGTAGGCATTTAAAAATTATTGATATTGCTTAGATGGTTTTATATTTGTTGAATAATTTTGGAAGTATCAATGGAAGCATGAGGCAGTATGGCAAATACGCTGTTCTTAATTTCTGTGCAAGGATGCGACAAACTGGGTAACAAGATAAGCCACACCTGATATTCTGTGTGTGACATCAATAATTTTGAAGCCTTTTACATATCAAACCATCATTGTCACTGCTCAAAGTTTCTTGCGTGGAGTAAATGCTGCAATACACAACATGCTATGCAGACAAGTCATTCTTCATTGTCACTAACGTCCTAACACTCTCCCAGAATGTCAGAAATTAATAGGAAACCAATGTCAGCTAAAATTAGTGTCTCTTGATGGCTCAGAGGACAGGGAAACTGGAAAAGATTAGTCCCGTCTCTGCGAATTCAGTGAAAATCTGATATTAACTCTTGAGTGCTGAAGTCAGATTCTCTTCATTCAGAAGCAACTGAAACTGTCTTTAGTTCTGAACCCCAAGAGAAAGCACCTGCACATATGAAGGGGCAGATTTCTTAAATGGTTGTTGTTTTATTTACGTATCCGGATGAATGGTCAGACTGCAAAATAGACTATTACATTGAGTGCTAAGTTATTTTGAAAAAATTGACACAACACGCTTGGCAGGTGCTAAGTACTAGAAAAACTGTCTCTATTTAATTGCGTGGAAGTTCTGCTGGGCTGCTTGAAAATCTGCTTCAGCTGGAAGTCTCCAACACTCTGAAAGCAAAGCACTGCTTGATTTATATTACACTTCTCCCAGAATTAAAAACATAACAAATGTGCATGCAAAAGCATATGCTGCTCATGCCCGCTTCGCGCTACGCAAAACCGCTTGCCAGAGTTAAGCGTTGAAGACAAGAGCTACTCTTTATTTTATGCTCTGCTTCTTTGGCCGCAAGAGTCAGCTGAGCGCGCTGTCTCGAACCTCGGTGGAGTAATTAGACTGAATACTTCTGCTGCAATTTCTGGAGATGGATTCCTCCTGCTCATTTCCGTTGAACACCACGTTAATGGGAAAGTAGACAAAGCACCGATCTCTCTATGTAGGTGGTTTGTTGTTTGGTTTTTTTTCCAGGAAAAAAAAAACAACAACTTATCTCTCTCTTAAATATTTTTTAAAACACAAATAAAGTTCTTCTAAATCCTGTTTAGCGACTTATTTAGAGCAAACAGACATTCCTAAAGAAAATGGTTTGCTGCAAAATAAACGTGAAGCTCAAATAAATGCAAAACAAATGTGAAAATCAAGCATTTTAAAATCCCACAAGTGCCTGCACATAGAATTCAGAGTCCACCTCGTATCTTACAGTTGTATATAGGAACAAAATAGAATTCTATTCACTTTTAATCATATGGAAGTTGTGAGAAGTACAGTGTAAGATATGGCTAGAAAGACTCTGAAATTTTTATAAAACAAAGTGAAATTTTAGTATATTGAGAGTCACGGTCATAACTAAGGCAAATCAAAGCAGGGACACTACTATGACTATCACCAACCACTAAGATAAGCCACAATATGCTGTTGGCAGCACTGAATTCTTGTAATTCTTAAGTTCCTGGCTATCCAAACCTCATAGTGATTTCACAGAATCAGAATCACGAATTGTTGAGGCTGGAATAGACCTCCCAGATCATCAAGTCCAGCCTATGACCCAACACGACAACACGTAGCTAAACCAAGTTCAGTGAGAGTTTTAAGCCTGTTAAGAATGCCAGCCTTCATCCAATTTTTATCTTATTTTTTTTTTTTATTCTGCTGGCATACCAAAGAAAAAAATATGGTAGCATGTTGATATTTACTGTTAGAATATGTTAGAAAAGAAATTTTTTATCAAAGATGCATATCAGGCAAGCCACACATTTTTCTCTTATATGTTTATGAACCAGTTAATTGTTTATCATGGAAAAGAGCAGCATAAACCTAACAGCACGACAAAAGATCTGTACATAAAGAAATGAAATTAAAGATAAAATAGTGAATTTCTTCAGATAGGGTTTTCTGGAATTAACGAAGTTAAGAAGAAAACTTTGTATTGTGTAATCATGTACGTACCCTGAGTTAAAGAAGGAGAAACAGGGTGACCCTTTCCTTTGGCTGAGTGAATTTAAACCTATAACCTCTTTATACCGGTAGTGTTGGTGCTGCAATGACAGTGTAAGGACACAGGCCAGGGAAAGTTTACAAGCGACAGTAATGCTGCTTTTATTACAGCCGGTGCCATGGCTGGAGAAAATCAGACAAGGCTGCAGGCGAACAGACCCTTCTTTAGGTCAGTCAACAGAAGAAACAAACTGAAAAATGAAAAGCAAAATTGGAAGAACTGATGGGAATTTGTTTAGGTATCTATCAGCCAGACTATTTCTGAAACATAAGGCAGCTGGTACCTCTGAAGTGGAAAAGATTTGGGGGACTGGGGAGGGGGGAGGCGGTGACTTCTATTTCTCAAAAAAACCCCAACATTTCTGAGAGCTGATAAGGTATCAGTCTCCTACGGGAAGGAGAGAAACAAGTGGCTTGTAGTTTTCACAATGTAGAGAAGTGACAGGAGGAGGGCAAGACTGCAACATGCCACAAAACTTATATTTATAATGAATCTGTGGGTTTAGACATAAAACTGTGAAACTTACTACTCGAGGGGCAAGTGTACAGAGCAGTAGGCTGCAAACTATATATTCCTAACTACTGATGCTTTTTAATGACTCGTTGCTCTTAAATCCTGATCTGCTTTCTCATTTCATAATGTAACTATTAATTGTAGAACATTCCATATTAGGTGCCTTGAGTCTTGATTCAAAGGACTTTCAGAAAAAAAGCATTCATAAAATCCTTCATAGAAGACTTTAAAAGGAAATAAATACGTGAAAAGAATAAAAGTACCAGCATGTCCAACAACTATTAATAGGGTAGAAAGCACAGAGTTGAATTACTCAGCCTTCCGAATGGAGAGTGGTCAGCAGCGGAGTTCTGCAGGGAACTCTGCCAGTTAATATAATCCTAAATCCCATGAAGAGAGCAAGCAGTGAGGTATGAAAATCTGCTCATGATACCGGGTTATTCAGGACATGAAATGTGTGGATTCCCTGTAAAATTGCAGAAAGGAAATTGAGAGACAATACAGTGTCAGCTGAAACTCAGCGTAGCCGAAAAAAAAAAGGAAAGCACAGGAGGAAAGTGGTGTGAAACTGGAACTGGGAAGTGGAACTGCTGGGCTGTGTGCTGGTTGCTCCTTCCCAAGGCACTGGCAGCCCTGGTGAATGACCTTGCAGACGAGAGTCTACCTCCAAGAGGGGGACAGACTCCTACTCTGCCAGAACAGCCACGCTGAGGAGTCAATGGGGTGGTTGTTTTGTGGGATATGTCCTCAAAATGTCAGACGGGTGTCTTTATTGGTAATTGTGGAGGTTCATTCTGGTGCACAGCGATTGCCCGTTTTCGCTGTCTATGATGTCGGCACCAGGTGCACTGCATGAAGCATATTATGTGATTTCTTTTACTCCTAAATTGCCCAGTAATATCACTGGAAATGGGGAGAAAAGAATAATGGGAAAAAAGCCGATGATAGAGTGTAATTAAAAGGCACTAAGACCCTGATTTTAAAGTTCTGGTGGGGTAGAAACCTAGACAGAAATTCCTGCGATTGTCAATATATCTTCTGATATTTTTGGTCAGTTTGGTGGGTTGACCCTGGCCAGCAGCTGAGCACTAACTTAATTGTTGACTCACTCCCTGCACAGTGGGATTGGGAAGAGAACTGGAAGAGCAAAAGCAAGAAAAACTTGTGGATTGAGATTAAAACCAGTTTGATAGGGGAAGAAAAGCTCACACACCAGCAAAGCAACATAAAGAACTGATTCATTATACCCCATCGGCAGGCAGGTGTTCAGCCAAAGCAGGGCTCCGTCACACGGAACGATTATTTGGGAAGACAAATGCCATACTCTAAAGTTCCCTGCTCTTCTTTCTTTCTTCCAGCTATTATTGCTGAGCACGACACCATGGTATAGAATACCCATCCCTTTGCTAAGTTTGGGTTAGCGTCCCAGCCATGTCCCTTCCCAGTTTTCTCACATCCCCAGCCCACTTGCTCAGGTGACAGAGTGGGAAAACCAGAAAGGCTCGATGTTGTGTAAGCGCGGCTCAGCTATAGGCAGAACGCTGCTGTGTTATCAACACTGCTTTAGTCACAAAACCAAAACACCACCATATGGGCTGTGAATGAATAGAATTAACTCCATCCCAACCAGGCCTAGTAGAGTCTGTAAAAACAGTGAGTACGAAATCATAAATAACAACCAGCAGCCTATTCTTAAAGATACTTTCACTAAAGACACTATAAAGCAAACAAAATACCAAGAAAGCATTTCCCAACAGAGATGATAACATAGAGATGACCCTACTTGTGCAGGGAGGTTGGACTGGAAGACCTCTGGAGGTCCCTTCCAGCCTGAAACATTCTATGATTCTGTCTTATTCATGTTCACAAGTATCTGAAAAGTGGGTGTCAAGTAGAAGGGGACAGTCTCTTTTCTGTAGTGTCCTGTGATAGAACAAGGGGCAACAGGCACAAACTGGAACCCAGCAAGTTCCACTTCAACATGAGGAGAAACTTCTTTCCTGTGAGGGTGACGGAGCCTGAAACGGGCTGCCCAGAAAGGTTGTGGAGTCTCCTGCTCTGGAGACTTTCCAACCCCACCTGGATCTGTTCCTGTGTGGCCTGCCCTGGGTGATCCTGCTCTAGCAGGCGGGTTGGACTCAATCTCCAGAGGTCCCTTCCAACCCCTAACATTCTATGATTCCGTTTTTGAATGTTCTTTGTTGCCATACAGAAGAAGGAAATAAACTGTCCCCAGTTTCACCATAAGGAAGAATGTAGAAAACAGTATGGACCTTTAATTGCAGAACTAAAAAGGATTTATATTAGATGCAAAGAAAACTCTGAAGTTAAGTGTACTTAAACATCAGTCAATTGTCTGGGAGAAGTGTGGAATGACTATCCCTGGGAATTTTTAAGAAAGGGATCAACACGCATCTCTTAAGAGGAGATAGGTATGATTGTGCTGGCCCGGAGTCATTTGCTCTTTCCTTTACACTCTCAGTCTCAATTCTGTTGTTATTGTTCACGATTTTACTGCTGGTGTTCTACAGGACACCTTCTCGCTGTAGTTGAGATGAAAGAACTGTCATTGTCAGGAGGTAAAACTCAAAACACACACACAAAAATCTTTCACTATCTTTGAAGTACCTACTTTAAAAATAGAATTACACATTCATTTCATGCTGTTTACTTTTAGGTTTTCATTCCTACATTTTATGTTCCATGTTACTCCAAATAACTGTCATTTCCCTTTTGTGCTCTATTTCCAAAGTCTATCACTGGTTTAATGTCTCCATTGAGAGGATAAGAGGTGTGCTTTGTCAGATTGCAGCAGTAATGTAAACATGCTTTCTTGACTTTCAAATAGATGTTTGATTTGCAAGTGGCAGGAAAAGGGAAAAAAGATCACAGAGAGTGTAATCCCTGCAATGAGAGCTCATGAGCAACGCGCTCAATAAATCAATACAAATACATTTGTGAGTAATTAAGGTCTGGAGCCTTGATTTCCTTAGTCTGTTTTCCAGCACTATGTTGACAGGTGTAAAGTTGAGCATAACAGTGAGGTTGATCTGTACATTTCTCCATTCTACTAAGGTTCATAAAGAATTTCACAGACCTCTATGCCAACCAAAACAGGAACTGCGAAAATAATGAAACCGGCTGTAACACTTACGTGATATATCACAGTATATGGTATATTTTTTAGGTACAAGGTGAAAAACTTTAGCTGCAATGACTGAGAAGCATTAATGGATTATTACTTCACCTATCATCTTCTTAATTTCTCCTCTGTTGAAATCCTCTTCTTCTAACCCGTGCTCTTGACAGATGTTTCCTCTTTGCTGCCAGGCCCAGATACTGTCTCTATCCAAGAAGCAAGGGCAAAAGAGAATACAGAGCAGCTGAAAGGAGGAAACAATTGCTGCTGTTCCAGCTTTTTGAGGTACAGCAGTTGTCATGGCAGAGCAGGAGTGCAGAAGGACACAGAAAACCCACTTGAGATCATGTGAAGCTGGTTGAAATCCCTCCAACAGTGATTTCAGAATGCTGAGGGTACACCCTTTGGTACTGACTGGTACAAATGCCACCGATGCTCCAGAGGCCTCTCTGCAGACAGAGAGGGCGATCACTGCCTGAGGGCGGAGCTGTGGAGAGGTCCCCAGCACCAGGCTGGGGACCTCTCCTGGGGGATGTGCTTTGACTGAGGCACCAAGTTGCTTGGCAAAGGAGCTGGAAGAAGAGGTGAGCAGGCTGGGTGTCATTAGGGAGGATGAAGAGGAGACTGATTGGGTCTTCAAAGAAAACTGGCAGAGATGACAGCCTGAGTCACACAAAGAAACAAAGCAGGGACAACGAGAGGCCGTGTCTGAACAAGCAGTGGAAAATTATGACTTTTCTAGCATCAAACTTTCTACATACTGAAGACCTCTTTCCCACTGGCTTTCTTCCTTTAAAGATCTTTCTATCTCTGTTTTGCTTTGACTTTTCCTCCCATGTCATATATTGCGTCTATTTAGAAACAGAATAAAAAAAGATTTTGTAACAGAATAAAAATAAATTCTGTAGGGTGTTTATAAACACAGAACAAATCTGAGCAACTTGCTGCAAGTTGGCAAATGCAATCTGAGTTCCAGCCAAGGAAAATTTCAAACACTTTCACAGTGTGAGTCAAATTGCTCAGATTGCTCTGATAACGCTGCCAGTTGTTTTTCTTTTGCATTTCGAGTGTAACTGCTACTTTGTGGTACCTTCTACTGAATGATTGCAGGTTACTACGAGGCTTTAATTTTTGTCTTTATGGAAGGTTTTTGTTCTAGAAAGCTATACTACTAAAAATCTTAAATTACTCACGCTATCATTCCAGGTTATTCTGCTCGCTTGGAAAATGAAATCATTTCTTCAGGCTTAAATGGCTTAGTGCCAGTTGCTCACCAAGCCAGTCTTCCCTGGCTCTAGGATGCAAGAGAAGGAAAAAAAGAGAAGAGATCCCCAAGCGGCAAGTTTGTTTTCAGCCTAGAAGTGTAACTTCCTTGTTGCTTCTAATTTCTACACTGCCATGCCTTTATCCAGTTACCCTCTCTCAACTTCCTCCCGCTTTGTTCCAGCTGGACAAGTCTCTAAAAGTTGTGGAAAGTGTTGGAAAGTCTCTATTTCAGTGTTACTCCTTCTTCTTCCTCCCACACATTTACACTGGGAAAAATGTACTCTGTACTGACTTCATTCTATAAATTGCATGCATTAATGTTCCCTTTTTAGACTTTATACCAACTTGCCTAAGTTGCCACTAGGTTAATAAAACACATTTTACTCAAGTTTGATTTAGACGTCATTAATTTAAACATACGATTTAGCTAACATATGTAATAGCTTTAGAAGTTTGGAAATATATTAATATACATACAATAGATTTACTAATCCTACGCTGTACTTTATAATCCTTCCCTAGGCTTGTAAATCCTGCCTTCTATATGTAATTCCTATGATTAATTTACAATCATCCCAATAAATCCAAAATCAAAATGGGTAGATTTGTAAATCCTTTCTCTGCGTTTGAAGTATGGAACAAGGAGATGGTTTCTAAGTGAGGTCTTCGAAGTTTGACAGTTACAATTAAATCTATATCCAGTCTTATTCCTCTTCTCTGACTTCCCAACTTTGCCTGTAAATCCTGATCATCTGCTTCTTTTATGAATCTAAGCTGCATTTAAACAAGACAGAAATTATGTAAACTTTCATATGCTTCAATTGCCTTAACCACATCACTGTAATCACACCAGCTTCAGGACCCCCCAATACGAACTCTACCGGAGAAAATGGATTGAGCCAGCGACCCAAAAGAGCATGCAGGATGTGTCAGGAAAATGGGGCTGGAAATTCGGTTCAAAGCATTTTCTTCAGAAATCCAGCAACTGCAACATGCGGCATCAAGGTGCTGGATTATTCTATGACTTTCCAGGATTCTTTTTAATGGTTCCCCCAGAATGTTACTGCTCAAAAACTTCACAGTTTTTGTGTCAGCAAAACAATTAAAACTAACTTTATTTATAAACTCAACAGCAAGAGTGCCTTACTCCTGCTGTAAGTTACAGAGTAGCTGATAAACAGGGAAGACAGTCTCTGTTTATGCCTCCATCTGGGACCCCCCAGTGAGGCAGGACCGATAATAAATGTCGGAGAGCGGCTTAGCCAGCTCCCAGAGCAACCTAGGATGAATCCCATCCAGACCCAGAGACTTGTTAGGATCTAAGTGGCACAGCAGGTCACTAACTACTTCCTCCTGGATTACAGGAGGGGTACTCTGCTCCCCATCCCTGCCTACCAACTCAAGAGCCCAGTTGCCCTGAGGATAGCCGGTCTTTTTGTTAAAGACTGACGCAAAGAAGGTGTTGAATACCTCAGCCTTTTCCTTGTCTTCTGTTACTATGTTCCCCCCTTCATCCAATAAGGAATGGAGATTTTCCCTGGCCCTCCTTTTATTACTAATGTACTTATAAAAGCACTTTTTATTATCCTTAACAAAATTGGCCAGATGAAGTTCTAACTGAGCTTTTGCATCTCTAATTCTCTTTCTACATGGCCTTACAATATCCTTAAACCCTTCCTGGTTCATCTGCCTCTTTTCCCAAAGCTGATACACTCTTTTTTTTTTTTTTTCCTGAGTTCTTGCAAAAGCTCCCTGCTCAACCAGGCCGGTCTTCTTCCCCGCTGGCTCATTTCTCAGCACACAGGGACAGCCTGCTCCTGTGCCTTGATAATTTCATTCTTAACGTACGCCCAGCCTTCCCGGGCCCCTTTGTTTTTAAGGGCTGCTTCCCAAGAGACACTCCAAACAAGTGTTCTGAATAGACCAAAGTCAGCTCTTGGGAAGTCCAAGGTAGAGGTTTTGATGACAGCCCTGCTAACTTCACCAGATACTGAAAATTCTATCGTATCATGGTCGCTGTGCCTCAGATGACCTCCGACCACCACATCTTCCACCAGCCCTTCTGTGTTCGTAAACAGTAGGTCTAGTGGGGCACTACCCCTGGTAGGCTCGCTTACCAGCTGCAACCTTCGCTTGAAGAACCTTCCAAATCTGAAGTCCATTGCTTTTTCAAGAAAAATTAACTCTTAAATGTTTGACAGAAATCATTTGACTAAAAACTGTTCTGGAACCTTCAGCTGGCTACAGAAAGATGAGCAAGTCTAAATAGCAATCTTGAACATAAAGCATGTAAAATAATTTTTTCTCTTCTGCTTTAACTAACAGATAGCTTTGGCTATGAAGTCTCCTGTAATTCCTAAATTCTGAATAATAAGCAGTAGAAACCTTAATTTTCAGCCTGAGAAGTAAGTTAAAGCAAGTGGAGATCTCTCAAATGGTACTGCAAGGGCTGTCTGGCACTTGGGGAAAAAGAACAGTTGAAGGTTGTTTCCTTCTGCCTCCTCTTCTATATTTAGATTTCATCACTTCTGTTCCAGCAACAAGCTGCTGAAGTACCACAGACAGATCATGTACAAAACTTCAATCTGAATATTGTTTTGGACAGGTGATGTCCTCAGCCACTCTCATAGCTGTTTGCCCGGAGAGGTGGTGGCAGCCCCATCCCTGAAGACATTCAAGGTCAGGTTTGAAGAGGCTCTCAGCAACCTGCTATAGTTGAGGCTGGCCCTGCTCCCTGTAGCAGGGCTGGACTAGATGACCTTTAGAGGTCCTGTCCAACCCAGGACATTCTATCAATTCCGAATGACTCTGTTGCAAGTGATACTTTCAAAGGCACAAAATGTGCCTATTTCTTTACATATACACAAACAGACGTTACAAGTGCACATATAATATGTTTATGCTAGTATAGAGTTTAGCATGTATGAATATATGTGTGTATATATATGCTAACCCATCTATACTACTCTAATAGTAAAGAATAATATAATCTATGCTAATATATACATCTGTATGAGTATATATATATGCTCATACATACATATCACACCGAAACTTAATTTTCCCCCGGCATTAGAGGGAAACTATTATCTATTCGTTGGTGATAGTGGCTAGTGCTAACAGCTCATCAGGGAGAGAGTATTTTCCCTGGGTCTTCACATGCAGAATACAAATAAGGAGAGGAATAACTGCACAACGTGTTCTGCTCAAATTGTACTGCTCTCTATTCTCCTTTGCCTTTCGTAATCAGTTCCTAATCTCCTATATGACTTCTTAATTATACAGCTACACATTTTTAGCCTCTCTCACATCGTCTCTTCCCCTTCCTGCTAAGACATCTTCAAAGACGCTTGTGATGGGGGTGTTCTTTGTAAGGAAGTCTGTCTCTCTGCAGTCTGTAAGTAGAGATGGAGTGAAGCTTTAGCACTAAGCCAGCTTCTCTGCCAAGGGGTTGGCAAAAGCATGTCCAAAAGCAAGTAAATAGGAAATGAAATACTAGAGCTACAAATATAAGATTAATTCAATTTTAAATGTTTTTGAATGATAGAAGAAGTAGCTAAAATAGAAGCCAAGAACTAGTTTTAGAAGCTTGCCTGGAATTTCAGTTGAAAAGGCTATATTGGCCACAAGGAAAGGGTTTCAGGGCCAAAGAAGAGTAACGGGTTCAAAGAAAAGAGCACTTATTTTTAAATATATGTACACTCATAAAACAGAGAGGAAATAATTTTATAGTCTAATTTTCCTGACAAAGCCAAAAAAAAGCTAAAAGACTATATAAATGGAATAATCATGTACAAATACATACTAACTTTTCAATACTTCCTTACAGACCACACACTGATGGCTGCCTTAACATCTTGGTCATAGAAAAGGGACAATAGTTGTGTTACAGCTCTAGACTAAATACAAGAAACGTTGGAATTCCCATAGCACAATTCTCCCAACTCTTTTTTCTTTGATATTGGGTAATGCGTTTCCAACTAGAAAGAAAAAAAAGCCTAAAAAAAAAAGTCTAACAACAATAGGAAAAAGCACCTAAAAAACAAGCCTCAAAGCCCAACTCTGTCCAGAACATAGGGTGGCATCTTTAGCACTGTGTCAGAATCTGTGCAGCAACAGTTTACCAGATCTTCGGGTGTCATCACATTTACAAATGAAACTCTAGTTGCCTGCTGAAAAGCCAAACTCATTTGAATACAGAGCAGCATCCTGTTTCTAATACTGCATGGCTTGTGCCAAAAGCATCTCAGCCTAAAGAAGCAACCTCTGTCCCTCAGAGCTGTCAAAGCTACACTTACTCGTTCATCTCAATTTTATAATGAAATTATTGTTACTATAATCACACCTCACAGTTTATTTTAAGGCTTTACCTCCCTGTCCTTGTTACTGAACATCGTAATTGTTATAATTGTTTCAATTCAGCCTGTAATATTAGCGGTGAAGTGGGAGAACCTAATTCCTCATAGTCTAATGATTTTGTAGCTGCTTTGACAGGGGAAAGATACGCGCTTCATTAGGAGAAAAGAACACAAAACAAACTGGTTTTAAAAAGTCTGTTACAAGAAAGAATACCTCTGACAGGTAAAAGAGGATTTCTGCAAAACAATTGGAAATTTACTCCTCTTTCTCCACCTTCCACCTGTCAATATTATTCTTTTAAATAAAATCAGAATTTAAAGAATCTAGAGGCTGTAAAAATACGTTATCAACCATCCTAAATATCTTCTTATTTTCAGTCTGGCAAATATGAGTGTAGCAGAAGCTCGCTCAGCATTAAGGATTACAGAAAATAGTATTTGAAAACATTCCAAGGAAATGAAAGGCATTCATTAACCTACACAATTTATAGACACAAATTCAGAAGTTCTTTGTAAACAGTAGCAAAACAAAGAGAAGTAGTTAAATAAGCACTCACAAAAAAAGTCTGAAATGAAAATAGGTGAAAAATAAGTAGAAAACAATTAATTTGCTAGAAACAGAAATGAGATACTATTGTAGTTTCCTCAGATGCTGGATCAGAAATGTACTGGAGGAACTGAGAGTGAGATCTGTCACATGGAGAGAGACTTAACACATCCAAAAACCAAAGCACTGAAGTCTTCCCTGAAACCTGGAATAAGGCCATGATGTTCCTGAGCCATGTGGTTTCTCCCACACTCTTTTTACCAGCCTCTTTCCAAACACTTGTCTGAAGAACGGGAAAGTGCACATACGGAGCCTACATTTCCACCGTCATTTTCAGCTCATTTAGGCCCTTTATCTGCTTACTCATTTCGCATCTCATTAATCTCAATTCACTTTGAAACCAGCTTCCACCCTGCTCACTTCTAGAACTGTCTTAAATTTTTTATTTTGACTACTCCGGATACTCCCTGTAAATACTTTTGCATTTCGTAGTCTCCACCTTGATTGTTGGCTTGTTTCCCGTATGTACCAGCGTCAGTGGAGCACAAGAAAGGCGTTTAAAGCTGCAAAATGAGATAGTAATTCCCCATTGCTTTCCACAGAAACCAAAATATGAGCAGCAGGGCATACTGGACATATTGTCAGATGGAAAACCTTTGACAGCAAAGCAAAGGTGTCACACTATATTTATAGCAATTTACATACACTGAAGTGAAAGCTGTCATTTCATCGCATCACAAAACACCAACACTGTCTTTATGAATCCTTCTGTCACAGGCAAGAGTCTGCGTTGCTTCAGAATATTTTTAATGAATTCAAATATAAACTTCCCAGTAATAAATCACAATTCTTAAAAGTCTCAGGAGTATTTGCAACTATCTTTCAAATTAAGCTGACCTAAAGACCACTTTACACTACTGCTTAGCTTACAAAATTGAGTATCACATAAAAAATAGAAGACTTTAGCATTTCATTCAGCTGTGAATCCATGAGACACAACTGCAGTATGTATTTATATTCTCATATAAAAATAAAATGAAGAATTCATTCAGTGCTCTAATGCCTTCGTCACAAATGAATAAAAGGAAAATAGAAGTAACTGACTGATCATTTTTCATAAGCTTGTTTTCTATGGAACTTCTTAGTGTATTTTTAGTGTCTTCTTTTCTGGACCTAATAAAACTTGATCTTTTGCCTCCGTCCTTACAAGCCATTATATCAAATAGCTCACATTGCTTGTCAGGTTCTTTTTAATTCGCTCTGCTGTCTGTCTCGATGTTCTTGCCAACCTAGACACAGCATTTCGACAAGGTATCAGTATTGGCAAGCAGAGCAAGCAAATTATTCCGCGCTGTAACAACGACTCTGTTAATACTTTCTAAAAGTCTGGGTGTAACTTTTGCCCATCTTTTCTTCTCATATTAATGTAACACTTGGGTATTTAGGGCAATGCAGCCTACTCATTCCCCAGTTTTGTCCCAGCAGAGTCCCAAGTGGTAAATAATTAATGTATTTGTGAATTCTTTAAAATTTCCAGCTACGTTTTCTCCTTTGAATGCTTGTCCATGTATGGTTTCACAGTATTGTTGAGTTTCTTCTTTTTTGTTTATTTTTAAGGACCATTCTTTGCAAAATATGTTAATGGAGATATCACTTAGCAAGGCACCTGTAATAATGGCTTTGGTGGAATATGCCTTCATCAATGAATGAAGATTGAAGATATTTTAACATGGTCCCTGATCCAGTTTTTCTCTGGGCAGAGATCTCTATTTACCCAAACAGCCACTGAGGTTTTCAGAACAGTCATCATCTCCTTTGCAGCAGGAGGTAATTCCTGCTATTTAATATCTGTAGTCAGGCATAAATCCTTTGCTGACAAAAGAAGAGTAGACTACAGACTTTTCCAAAGCAGGGGTTTATATATAAAATAATCGAGGAGAGAGTTCACACACTGCAGCTTATTGCCCACTTTTTGCCTACATAGGATGGCAAACCATTCTTTGCATGGTTGGGCTTTATGAAATTCTTTTCTTACAGCCTTTTCTTGCTACATTTCAGGCAAATCTCAAGAATTTTGCTTGTGCTCCTTAATTAAAAAAACTTTCCTGCATGGCAAATATATGCCCTGATCCTCTTTAGCAAGTTATGTTCTGCCTTATTGACCTTAGCTGCTAAATTCGGGGAATGTACTATTGGACATCGATTATAACTTAATCAGTGCAAACAGTGTGAGAAGAAACTCAGGGTCTTATTTCTGTTCTAAAAAACGCAATGTCTATGTTGCTTTCTCACTTCAGACAAGTGCAATTTTGGTATAAGCCTTTTCACTATCAGACACTCAAAAAAAATAGTAGAAAATTATTGCAGCAAGACCAAAGATTCAAGTCTATTCAGAAAAAAAAAACCAAACCCAATGACTGAAGCTCAAACATGTAAAACTAGGAAAATGGAAAAAGAAAAAAACACAGGATTCGATCAGACTTGGATTAATACCAAGTCAGTTATTTCACCTTAGGTAGAACCTGGGATAAATTGTGACACAGGTCTTATTCATAAAGGAAACAACGTAAGAGAGATTGATTGCTGCCCTGTGAACCTCCTACTTGCTAGCAGAAGAAATAGCCTCCAGAAAAACTGTCTTTACCGACAGGAAGAGTAATGAAAAAGTTCCAACTGTGTAGAGCATCAAGTTTAATTCTGAAGAGAAATAAGGTTTCCTGGTAGCAAGAATAGCTACACAAATCTCTCATAATCCAGTGACAATAGCAATGAAATGAAATGAAGAGGAAAGAAAGGAAAAGGAAATGGCTGACACAGGAAAAATAATTTAAGGCTCTTACTCTAACTTTATTTTAGCACCTGAAGGCAGAGGTCTGCAGCAATCAGTGGGCCACACCAGCCAGTAGTACTAATAAAACCAGTGGTGATGATCTTCCCCTGAGCTGGTTGGGTTTTAGAGGATGCTGTGGCCTGTTTCAAGATATGAAGGAGAGAGCCTCTGGAAACCATGGTGGTGTGTTATTGTTAATAGAGTGAAGAACAAAATCAAATCTGCAGCTGCACAACTATATCTCAGAGCCACACTGGCCATTTTCTTTGGCAGCCAAGATTCTCCCAACAACCCTCCCTGTGCTCTCTAACAATTGTTGCAACTGAAGGAAACTTGCTTCATTTATTGTCTCTTTGGAAATACACAATGAACTACTATTTTATGATGTTCTCTCTTTAGTACAGAGCAGACACTAAAATCAAACAGGAGCATGTATATAATTAGCTAACCACTAATTTGGATCTTACCTG
Source organism: Baryphthengus martii (assembly GCA_013396935.1). NCBI lineage: Eukaryota > Metazoa > Chordata > Aves > Coraciiformes > Momotidae > Baryphthengus > Baryphthengus martii. Next base: position 96,915 of record VWZK01000706.1, read on the forward strand.
GCAGTGGCTGAGATGAGAAGAATCTTCTACCCAGAAAATTTCAGCCTTCTGAGGTCTTTCTTCAGCCTCTCATTGCCCTCTGGCTGTTTTATTTACCTGTCCTGCTCAGAAAGCGGTAAAGGCCAAGAGTAAAAATAAACATACACTGTGCCTGCAAAAACTGTAATAATTTTCTGCTCACTCTTCCCGCTATGCTGGGAGTCTGGGTTTGTTAGATGCTGAATGCCAGATTCTTAACCACTTCGCTAATGAAGAGAACTATTTTATCTCCAGCACAAAAGTGAAGGATAGCCAGGTGAGAGAGTTGGTGCTGTGATTTACTCTCTTTGCCAAGGCTGGAGGTGTCCTCAGGGCATTTTGCAAAGCTTGGAACTGTTTATTTCCAGCTAAGGAGCACTGAGCTTTCCACTTTGAGCAACCCTGTGGGGTGGTGTTGAATAACACAAGCAGTCTCTTCCTAGGGGAAAGGTGTGAAAGCCGGAAACTTACCAAATGGTGTCACAGTGGAAGGTTATTTTTTGGCATGAACCTGCCTCAGCCAAACAGCACTTTGCCTTGAAATCTGCCTTCCTCAAGTTCTTAAGCAATAAGGGCAAAAGTACCTTGCCTCTGCAGAGGAAGAGGAACTCTAATAGAATCTAAAGAGAGTCCTCCTGCTAAAGCCAGCCCTGGAAAAGGAGAGTGATCTTTTATAACAGAGGAAGACACAGCAGGAGCCAATGAGCATATTAGTGTCTTACACTGGAGGGGTGAGCTTTTGATAGCTCAGAAGGAAAGAAGGTTTTCATTTAGACTTCCTGCCTTTGATTTTTCTGAGAGTCACCATCAGTGCAGTTGGGATCATAGGCAGGATCTCCCCTCTCAGTGGCAGAGATGTGCTCCTGTTGTTTGCATTCACAGCGATCCCCAAGTGCAGAAAGCCACAGAGCTCCCTGTCTGCTGCAGAGCAGGTGGTTCTCTCTCTGATGAATTTTCTGATGTCTCCTTTCTAGAAAAGTACTTTTTTTTTCATTTTGATCTTGCAAATATTAGATACATCTTGAATTCTCATCTTGTAATTTCATCTAGGGACTCCTCTTAGACTGGCATTTTCTGCAAATACTACAAACAGATGACTATGGTGGTTCCTCTTGCAATCCTCCAAGGAAGTCAATGAGGCCTTCTACAGACAGCTAGAAGCAGGCTGAAGATCACATGCCCTGGTGCTCATGGGCGACTTCAATCACCCTAATATTTGCTGGAAAGGACACACAATTAGGCACATTCAGTCTGGGAAATTCCTGCAATGCATTGAGGATAACTTTCTGACACAAGTAGTAGAAGAACCTATGAGGAGAGGTGCACTGCTGGATCTTGCATTAGCAAACAAAGGAGGACATGTTGGGGATGTGAGGGTTGGGGGCAACCTTGGCTGTAGCAACCATGAGTAGATGGTAGATTCTCTTACCTTTCTCAGACAGGTGTATCCCATCCCTCCCTAAAAAGTTATACTCATTGAATAATGTCTTATTGCCACAAAAACCAAAGCCCTCCCAATGGAACTAGCCACATAGCCAGAAGCTTATGTGCTTTATATGCCTATTTCTGGTTACCCTTTTTCTCCAACTGGTGAGACTGAGGAGAAGACAACCTGTGCACCAATTTTTTTTTCACCTATACTCCATGGGGTTTGTAGTACTCAATTCTGCTCAGCTTCTGGTTTGCTGTGTCTTTCATGCTCACGTGAGTAACAGGTGATAGTAGTCCGTGCTTTTGATCATTTGCGGTGCCCTCTCAATGATGTCTCTGACCTTAGCTCCTGGGAGGCAGCAGAGCTCTCATGACCCTCTGTCGGGGCAGCAGACAGGTGCATCAGTGCCCTTTCACAGCGAATCACCCACTACAAGTATGCATTGTTTCTTTTTGTGGTGTTTACTGGTCATGCTGCTTTCACAGTTACCTCCTGCTGCCTTTGTTCGTGGGTGGCTGTTAAAATACCCTATCTATTTGAGGTTGTAATTGCAGAAGGTGGAGACTGAAGGGAAGTCCTGTTTTTGTGGGTCAGCAGTGTCCAAGGTGCCTCATTCCTGGTGGTGCCCCTGGCAGGAATGTGCTTGCAAAGCCACCTATCTCTATCTCAGCTCTAAGATATCGTGCAGCCTTTCAACAGTTTCTTTAACTCTGTCCCCTGATGTAACAGGTCACCAACCTGTGCACAGCTCGTGCAGGAACGTCCCTTTTCCCCAGCAGCAGGGTGTGGGCAACCCCTGCAGCCAGCTGCCTGGACTGAGCTCTCCTTTGCTACCTGCTCTGCCTGGGTGTCTCCATCAGACCTCGCCAGGCTTTTCTCAGGTGATGCAGTGGTTTCAGCCCTGAGGCGAGTACTGGCCTCTCCAGCAAGCACCTGCCCTCAGCCGTGGCCTAGTGTGGAGCCTCCAAGGCCCTTCCTGTGCCTGCGGAGCCTCCATGGAACCTCCATACCTGGCCCTTGTACCACCACTCAACTGCCACAGCACGTGTCGCCAGAGGGCCATGTTCAACGGCTCCGCCTGGAGCCGCCTCAGTTGCCCTTGAGAGAGCCAGAAACAAGCCCCAAAGAGCCTGAAATGAGCCCCAGAAAGTCCAAAATGTGCCCAAAATGAGCCTGAAAGGGCCCAAAATGAGCAAGAAACAAGCAAAAAATGAGCCACAAAGAGCATAAAACAAGCCCAGGAGAGCCCAAAATGAGCCAAGAGCCAGAAATGAGCCCAAAACAAGCCCAGAGAGCCCAAAATAAGCCCAAAGTGAGTCGGAAACAACCACAAAACAAGCTAGAAACAAGCCCCAAAGAGGCCAAAATGAGCCCAAAAGGAGGCCGAAAGAGCCAGAAATGAGCCCAAAAGAGCCCGAAACAAGTCAGAGATTAGTCCCTCGCCCACCTGTCCTGTTGCAGCTGTCCCTCCCCAGTGTGGACTCACACCCCTGGAGCTGCCAGGCCCGGGCACCACCCCTCGCCACTTGTTTGCTTGGCTCCCGAGCAGTGGCTTTTCTGGACAGGAGTCTTGTTGAGTGGCCATCAAGCGCCTCAACACCTCATCTGGAGCTGCTGCTCCAAACTGCCCAGCTGCCAGAAGCCCCCAGGAGAGCCAAATCTTGTCACATACTTTCATGTCCTAAAGCTAAATGAAGGGGTGCAATATTTTTAGGCCTAAATGCAACATACCTTAAAAGCATTTCGGTGGCAATCTTTGGTGCCAGAATAGACAGAGAAAACATTGCATGCCCTGAGCAGATGGAGATACCCATCAAATGGTTTAAATATTTGTACTGAAATGCACACAAAATCTATGCATAGTTTAGAAAACAGTAGTTAGGAAATGCAGTTTCATTTAAGATCTGGGTAATGCAGAGGCTCAGTTTTATGGTTGCTCTTTTACTAATTTGTTGGTTTCATATTGTGCTGCCTTTCTAGGTTAAACCCCCCCCCCAACAACAAACTTAAAAGATGAATTTACGTCTATAAACAATCTCATTCACTTCAAGCTGATTCTAGTAAGTCACTTTCAAGGAACGTTCTCCTCCATCTCTACTCTGCCCTGGTGAGGCCACATCTGGGGTACTGTGTTCAGTTCTGGGCTCCCCAGCTCAAGCAGGACAGGGAACTGCTGGAGAGGGTACAGCAAAGGACTACAAAGATGATTAGGGAACTAGAACATCTCTCTTATGGGGAAAGGCTGAGGGACTTGGGTCTTTTTAGTCTGGCAAAGACAAGACCGAGGAGGGTGGGTGTCAGGAGGGTGGGACCAGTCACTTTTCAGTGGTACCCAGTGACAGGAGAAGAGGTAATGGACACAAACTGGAACAAAAGAAGTTCCATCTAAACATGAGGAGGAACTTCTCGACTTTGAGGGTGATGGAGCCTGGAACAGGCTGCCCACAGAGGTTGTGGAGTCTCTGTCTCTGGAGGCCTTCAAAACCCACTTGGGTGTGTTTCTCTCCAACCTTCTCTAGGTGAACCTGCCTTGGCAGGTGGTTTGGACTCAATGGTCTCCAGAGGTCCCTTCCAGCCTCTATCATTCTGTAATTCTGTGATTCGGTTGTCTGGATGCCTTTTATGTGCAACTGGAACTGGCTTTGTTTGCCTCTTTGGACATAGTGTTACTCACACACTTAAGTAAAATTGTGCCTGGCTATGCAATTCACAGTATTATGAATACAAACTACTGTTAATTATAGTGTTTATAGTTCAATAGTTATAATCTTAATTATAGCCTGATTAGTCAATTTATAATTTATCGGTATCACAGACCTCTGCTCTGGTTACAACCTCATTATTTGTCTTGAGTTAATTATTTTCACTTAGTTTCTCTCAGTCTACTGTAAAAAAACAACATAACACAAATCTTTGGAATGAGTGAGCTCTTATGGAGGGATACCTCTCTTTTCTGACCATCTGCAGAGATGATCCAGCCTGTTTTACCCAGCGAGCTGGCCACGGTCAAACAACTTTGCTTTTGCTGTCATTAGTGACAGTGTGACACCTGAAGACAAAGATGTCTTTTCCCATCTACTAAGTGATTGTATCGCTGTCTGTACGGAAGGAAGTATTAAGTTCCTGCCAGGACCAGCATGTTGGATATTAATGCCTCTAAGGCTGAAGTGGTTTACTTCTTTCTTTAATCAAACAGCCAAGAGAAAACATAATTATATAGTACAAGTCTGAATGGCAAATTAATCAAACCTCCTTAAAGTTCTTATTCTGCAGCTGGAATGCTGCCTGCTCTAGCTTAAAAGCATTTTGCCAAGTACTTGAGGTGCACAGAATTTACAAACCAGGAAGGATGTGCGTTCTCTTGGCAATTGTCCTCTAGATCTATTTCAGCTATTCTTCTCTGAATTGTCACTCTGACGTAACAGTGCTTTAATAGTTCTCAAAGTATAGATTTTCCTACCAGGGAAGAAGAAATGCAGTCAGTTATTTCTTCATCCAGATGTACTTCCTATTGACATGTTCTGAGTTGTCAAATTGTAGTGAATAGCGAAGCTAATCCTCAGCAAGGACTTGATAAAAACTGAGAAGCAGACCAAAATTTGGTTCAGTTTTATAAATACTCAGTGACAATCAGGAAAGAAATCCATTTTGTAAATGTTACCTGGTTGTTCAAGTGCAGCTTTCTCACATGCCCCTGTGATCACGGCACAGCGACTGCCTAAAGAGGAAGCTGTTGCAAAGTCATCGATCATGTGTAGTTTATGATAAGACCGCAGAGTTTATTTGGACTTTACCTAGTTTAGTCCAAAAGAATTTGTACATTGGGAAAGTATCAGTGGCTTTGAGGACATTCTTTTCAACATCAGCCCTGAGTGACATTTTTTATCAACTCCATCATTTTAGTAATGCTTTTTTTCATGGTTTGTCTATCCATATGCAAGGACAGAAGAAATTAATAGCAAATCCAACCGAAACTGACATTTGTTTGAATGAAATAAATGTTATTCTTGCTTTCACTATATTGAAAGAAAAAGACATAAATTAAGAATTTGAAATCTGTTATGTAAGGCAGTTTATTTAGTCAGGCATTATACAGCTACCTTAGATGTCTTTTTCTGCTTCTAGCTTTTTCTCTGTGACAGGAAATACATGGAAATGATACATTAGTAATTTTATCTGATTAAAAACATGTATCGTTTAGCATGTGTCAATAACTTGGAAAAGCTACCATCAAAGTACTGAAAAATCAGAATGATTAGTAGGCTAATACTATCAAAATAAAAATGTGGATGAAAAATATCCTTAACATTCATCTGTAAAACAAGATTTGAACAACATAATTTATATTAGTCTCAAGCAAAAAGTTTCTTGAAATGATTATTTCAGATAAATGAGCTTCATACAAATGCATGAGGTCAGATTGAACTTGTTGGGTTTGAATTACAAATCTGATCTCATGCTGGGCTGGCAAGAGAAGATGGGACATGGATAACATGCATTAACTGTTTCCAGAAAAACAGAACTTTCCCCAGTTATTTCAAAGAAGAAAAGCCAACACTGAGGGACATCCAAAAAATTCCCACATAACCAGATGTTCCATAATCACTCACCACAGACCTCAGGCTGAAGAGGGGAGAGGGGGCAAATGGAAACGTCACCTGAACATAAATATCCTCAACTATTTGGAAACAGGGTGTTTCCTTAGTTTTGTCAATACAAAAAAAAAATAAAGACGACAATAAAAGCTTAGCAGCCCCCACGGATGAAATGACATATACACGATTCCAGAAACTCATGGAAACATAACAATTTCAGAAATAATTCAGAGAGTGTAGCATTCTAGATAGTGGTCAGACAGTCAATCAAAGAGAAAAACAAACACATGTAATTATTTCAGGACAGTGCTGGCACTTTTGAAAGAAAGTTGCACATTGGAAGAAATCAAGAAATTATATTTTCTATTGTGTTAGCAGCAAAACCTAAATCAACCGAGATATGAACTGGAATTAACTCTTGTTACTGGTGTCCAGCTTCACAAAAATTGGCATTAAGTGCTATGGAAAATGACTTGCAGGAGACAGAATCTGTGGACATTAAGAGAAAGCTGAACTCAGAAAGGTTAATAGATAGCAGTTAACTTTTTCCAAATATTTGTCTATTTTTTACTGCCCAGGAAATTTTGAAGTGCTCCAGGAATTAGAAGAATTATAAATAATGTTATGATTGGACTGATCAGCGACAGACTGAAGAGGTAGTTATATCAGGGCCCAAAGAATTATAACCGTTTGTGTTTGTAAGATAACAAGAATGGGAAGAACACCAAGTTCACCTCTGCAGCCCTGTGAACTATGGCACTTCCTTCCACACACCTCAGAGGACCCATCCCTGTTTTATCAGGTGAAAAAAAAAGAGTATTAACGACAGTGAGACTCAGCAAAAATCCGAAATCTCTTTTGATGATTTGCTACATCCTACTGCGCAGTAAAACAGAAGATGAAGATATGAGAAGTGTTCTGTGAAGAAAACCTGTGCCTTGGCCTTTCCTCAGTTTCTGGTCCCCTTTCAGGACATCTCAGTGGGAAATGACAAGACCGGGCCAGCAGAGTCTCTCTGCTAGTCTGCTGCTGAATTGTTATCCTAGTTTGAGCTGGGATAGAGCTCATTTTCTTCCTAGTAGCTGGTGCAGTGCTGTGTTCTGGATTTAGTGTGAGAATAATGTTGATAACGCTCTGATGTTTTTGTTGTTGCTAAGACATAATATACTACTGAGGTGAAACAAAACTAGCTCTCCATATCACCTTTTGCAATCTCATTGAAATAAACACAATGTCTTCTCCCACAAAAATTAGATTCTTTCAGTCAAGTCGCACAATATAATATTCATGGAATGAAAACTATCTTAGTCTGCTCCTGAAAAATATAACTACGGTAGGGAAATAGACTTTTCATTATTTACATAACACCAAAGACATTAATTTGTGTCTTTCATTAATCTATTATACTCTGCTAATGAATAAACAACTAAACGGAATACCTCATTCTCTAATTGCAATTAAAAAAAAGGAAGTCATCGCTCAGGGATACTACCAGAATTAACCTTCTTCTGTGGTTAATTTAAACATATGCAGTACAAATAATCTTGCTTGGAGCAGCTGGACAGCTCAGAAACATTCATTCTGTTTACCAGAAAAACTTTTGAGTTACAAGTATGCAAATGTAGACATTTATCTCGGGTTCTGCTGCAGTTAAATTGTGAACTTGTAGGTCTCTCACATTTTACTATTACATTTCCTTTCCATTTCTTCAATCAACAGTAAAGGGCAATAAATACACTAACCTCATGCGCTCACATGCAAAACTGGCTTTAACCTGTTGCAGTTTTTACGGGGCTTGAGTTCTTGTCATCTGCTCAGTTGTGGTTTTGACATTCCTATCCCAGTTAAAATGCAGTTTCCCAAATAACACATATTCCTAGTTTGTTGTGGGTTTTTTTCAAGTGATCTGCTTTGTTTTATTTGATTGCTTTTCAGTTTTGACTTCTTTTTTTCATTTCTTTTAACTGCCAGTACATCAGTACACTGTTAATTTTTTAGTGTAAAAAGCACTTGATAATATACTTAACAAATTCAACCTATTTGACAATGTATTTTCCTTATCCACTGCTGTATCTTTCAAATTCAAAGAAAACAGTGAGTGGAGCTTTAATCCCCTGGAAATCAATTGGTTCATCATATGGTATAATGCATTTGAGACTGAAGCAGCATATTAACTCATATTGAACCAGTGAAGTTTCAAATTTTATTAATTACAATACTTCTGTAAAATTTTTAAGGAATCCTGGTGGTTTTCTCTGAAATCTTTGTAGCTCTGAAAAACCTATCTTCGCTTATTAAGAGAGTCTGCTCTGGAGACTATTCTGTTTTATTCTTGATAAGGTAGCTATTTCACTCTTTCAAATTTTATTTTCTATCTTTGATTCCCCTGTATCACTGATGTGATTTTACAATCTTGGTTATCCGGATTAGAATTTTCCAGATTTCACTGGGACATTGGGAAGGGTACAAGCAGTGCAACCTGAGCTACTTAGCGCATCTTTTTACCTGATGATCCACACTGCATGTGTTATGTGCCAGGGAAGAAAAATTGCACAAAATCCCACTTTCCAGTCACACACAGAACAAAAAATCGTATATGAGAGGATCCCCTGCTTTATGTACCACTGTCCACAGAATATAATAAACCAACAGCCTGCAAACTCCAGTCCTCCTTTGTTACCTGAGCCCTGCGATGTTTTCTTCCAAAATTTCTTCTCACCAAGTGAGCCCAAGGCTTCAAACAACTATAAAGATTCTGGTCTCACATGATGGGAAACAACTGTTTCAGTATTTCATCCTGCAGTGCATTTTGTTACTCCTTACAGCTTCTACTCCAGAAAAAGATGTTCTAATCCCAGTCCTAGGAACGCAGAGGGATAACCTGGGGAGTGGAATAAATTGATTTTTTGGTCTGATTATGCTGGAAGAAGAGTTGCTGCCTGGAGCATTTTCCAGTAGGAATACATGGAAAAATACCCTTTCTTCCTGCTCCCTCAGTGTTATTTTCCCTCTGGAGCCTACCTTCCCTACTTAGCCAGTGCATCAGTTTCTAAAGAGAAGAGTAAATATTTACTGCACTACTGAAGGCCCATGGGATTATTCCTTGAAAACTGTGAATTACTTGCTCAGAGGCACTCTGATAAGACAATGAAATAGCTACCTTATCGAGTCGACAGATCTGGGCCTGCACTTATTTCAGATTGGAAGAAATTCTTCTGCATATTTCAGTATTCCAAATATGCAAGGTATAACAATTTTTATGAAGCGATCTATTTTTTTCAGAACCTGTTCTTTAATTATTTTCAGGAAAGTACAGATGACAGTACACTTTTTGGCTACACATGATATGGCTAGTAATCAAGACAAATACAGTATTTTTCACCCATATCTTAGAGGAATCCCTAATGCAATTACCACCAGTATATGAAAATAAAATAATAGAATTAAAATATAGAACTTAAGCACATATGGAAATGAATTAAATGCTCTGCTGGTATGAACTGTGTACTCAAACCTATCAGACTAACTATGGTTGCAATATATGAAATATGAAAAATGAAAATGTTCAATTACTCATCTACTGGGCTCTAATCTATACAGGGAAAGAATGTGAGCTAACAACTCCTCTTCTTACAAGATTGTCTCTGACAGTTTAAACCCCACACTCTGAAATTCACTGAATACCAGCCAGTCTGCAGGAATCTCCTTTCAAAGGAAACCTGAGGGCTTGCTTTCGATCTAAACAAAACCCCTGGAGATTCCAACACTTCTTTTCCAGGTAGAACCAAAGAACTGCAAGAAGAATTTGTTTCTACTGCAGAATGTCTTTATACGGTAGATAAAGCTCCACATTTATTTGAAATAATAAATATTAATAGTAGCATATTCTGAGCTACTTAATAAGCTTGTTACTACATCATGCTGTTCTAATAACGTTTATATTTATATAACTAAATAATGCTGCATTGTATCCACAGGTTAAACTGCGTAGCATTCAGTGGAGGACTCTCAAAATCTTTCCCTCTTTCTTTCTGTCCTCTCCTTAATCCCAGGAATGGACTTGACCACAAACTGCAGTGTGTGTCCTATGGTCAGGCAGAACTACTTTGAAGAAAACGAGGCTTTCCATAGATAATGAACCTTTCACATCCAGGACAATTCTAGATCAAATCATTTTCCTGACTATGTTGCACATAATTTACATCAGTGTTTAAGCAAAGAAAAAAATTCAATTTCCGTTATGAATTCCCAAAGTCAGCTACTCTTTTTATCTTCCCTGGTATGCCCTTTGTCTGAATCTCCATATCACTACTCTACTAATAATTTATGTAAATAATTTATGTAAAATAACTCAATAACCAATAAAAGCCCAAACAGGTGGAGGAAATACCCAACAAGAATGATGACTTCGAAGATAATACGAAATACAGCAAACTGAAGTTCAGCTATTTCAAATTTGAATTGCCTGACAGAATAGCTCGGACTCGATATGAACGGCACACGCTCTGGTGACTCGTGCTATAAGGCGATGATACAGCTATGGTGGTTTGGCCCATGGTGAGAATCCAGGGCTTTGAGCTGTTATTCAAAACAAGTACATGTCAGTAACCTTAAGGAGCAAGTACTTAAAAGTGAATTTCTAAAGCAAGCTTCCAAATTCACTGAAGGATACTACATGGAGCTGTCTAGGTATCTGAAAAAAAAATATCTGGTCAGTTATTACGTCTTTAAACCTGATTCTTTAAGGAGCAAAAGGAGCACAAAGAAACGCAGTGACATTTTATAGTGGATAGATAATCTCAGGGGCCTTTCTGTGTGTCAGAGCAACAACAACTGTAAGAGCTCAGCATTCTAATTGTAAAGTATTTGTTCTCATTGCTGTTTTAGGAAATAGCTGTCCGAGTAAATTTGATTTCCCGAAAGAAATCTGATAATGTCTTTCTAGCTTTAAAGATGTTTTTTTTCTATCAAAATACATTCATTTATATCTAATAGATGACTGGGACTAACAGGCATGTCACTGTCCTGTGACGTGAGGATAAAATTAGTCCATCTGCTCTCTAGGCCACTATGCAAGTGACTTCCAGTTCTAATTGTCAGCCATAATGAGTAAAGATCTGCAGGTATGTTCACCTCCATACTAGGAGAATAAGGGGGAAAAGTTTAGACTTAAAAACTCGAGTCGATTTTTTTTTTTTTAAATACTGAAAATGAGCGCTTTAAAACTTGTTTTGTTTTATCCAGAACTAAAAGGATTGTGTGAAGATCTTCTGTTATTTCTATCTCACCTAAAATTAGAAGATATTGACATTTTCTGAGCAAAAATTTGATTGTGAGCTATTGGTAGGCTAAATGCTTCAAAAGGAATCTAATGATTTTCCAGTTTTTTCCCTTACTCTGCAATAATGCCTTGCTGCACTTTTAATCTTCTTGTTTTCTCAAGCCTACCGTGTTTCAGGAAGAAATTTTCTTTTCTCTCCTGTAAAACAGGACTTTTGATTCCTGGATGTACCAGAATTATCTCAAGAAACACCAGTGCTTTGAATTAATCACTGTTGGAAAAGAATTCATTACATCCAATACGTTTTGAATCAACAGCAATCCTATTTCAGCAAGAAAAAAATGGTGATGATAGTCAATGAAATTTGTACAAGTGGTTTTGAAGACAATAATTGAAAATTGATGGTGATAAAATATAGCTTTTAATTGATAAACCTGCATCATTAGGTACTCTCCTAATTTGGGGGATGGCACCTGTGATACCATTGAAATGGGATAATCCTTCCGGTTTTGTTGACCAGGACTCCTTTCAGTAAATTTAAACTTAAGAAGTGTAGATTGTTTCAGCCAAGGTAATTGGTAAATGCTTAATAAATTACTTTAAGGAGTTTGCAGAGCCTATGATTTCCGTCAGAACAATTCACAGCTTTGATTTCAATGGGAATAAACACTTCAGGGCAACCTTTGACACCAAAACACTGTCCTGCCTGGTCTGGTACCGTAGTACAGAACACTACACTTGAAAAATGTCTTCAGGTCTCTGACTGCAGTTTCACTAGTTCCTACTAGTACTGTTTCTTCCACTGGCATGGCAATAGGCCAGCTTTTCCAAGACATTTGATGTCCTTCCAGATAAGCACTGCAAACGCAACCAATACGCCCTTTGACATATTTGCTTATCCCAAGAAATAATGATCTAACTTTACGGACATTTAATTTAGCAATGTGAATAATCAGGGCAATAAAATTTCTATTTAAGGAAACAAACTCTCAACACTTTCTTTTTGCTAGTACTCGTGAAAGCATAAACTGAAAATAACAACGATAGGGCTTTCCAACAGAGATTAATTTAAAGCACTGGTGTTTCTGAGATAACCCTAGAAAAAATTGCAGCACCCAAAACTAAAATGTCAGAAAAAACCTAATAATGTTTAAAATTCAAGAATTTGTTTCCTTAATGTTTTCCTCTGGCTCAAAAATAAATAAAATATAGCTCTTCATAATCCATTTTCATTCATTTCCATGTCACTGAAGCCTGAGTAGCTGCTCCCACAATTAGTGCGCGATGAACTTAGAACAGAAATTACTTGTTCTAACTGAAAAGAATGATTGCAAAACTTCCACTCTTTGATACTCACAGCAATCACTTGTAACTCCTTTTTACCACTTCGAGTCCTAAATCAGAGTGCATTGAAACAAAAGCTAATAGTTTTCTCACAGGGGCTAACCCTGATGGGTTTATATTCTGCTGATTTTACAGAGTCAGAAAATCTTGATGAAATCCTGAAGCACCACAAAATAAGGTTGAGTCTTATTCAAGGTAACTTCTTTGACTTTTAAATTATTTTTAATCCTATTAATGACTTTATTTTGATCCCACTGGTGGTGTGTGGTTAGGCTTAAGAAACTGAACGTTGCCAATAAATCTTGAAGTCCCCAGTTTAATCTGAATACAAACGTCTGAGCTGACTGGTGTTTACACACTGCACTGGTAACTGCTGAAATATGCACTAGCCACTTGCAGCCTTCTTGGGAAGAGTTAGCTTGTGAGCACGGAGCATTATTCAACCACCAGTCCTACTCTCAACCACAGAAAAGTCTGGAGAAGGATTCCACAATATGCTCAGAAGCCTCAGCTAAAAGCCAGTAAAGGGGTGAAGAAAATGACAAAAAGGAAAAGTTACACCTCTGTGACAAGTACCAAACCACTGATTTTACACATGGGAGCTAGAAACTCATCCCATCAAATGGATTGTTCCTACTTAACGAGTGTGGGAGGGGGGATTAAGACAGAGGAAGTAGATGAGGGAAGAAGAAAGCTGTTTAATAAACCTTATGAGTTAGGTTCCTAAGTACCAGCTTTTGGATAAGTCTAGGAATGCCACATGGAAAATGGTGACAAACTTGGGGAATTCTGAGACTTAAGTCTCTGGCAGTGGCACAGTCAGGAGCGTAGTAGGTTTTACTGTCCATGTAGAAACTGAAAAGAATGGAATGGAGAGTGGAAGTGTGGGCACGATATACTTGAGCAGCGGCTTTACTCTATACAAGATATTCAGATGCCTAATCTAGAATGTCAAATTATTGCAGAGCTAGATATATTCAGCTTTTTTTGTCTTGATCTTTTTTTTTTTCCTTTTTTTTTTTCTTTTCCAAAGCAGAATGCATCTTTCTTTCCAAGATAATTCATTGGTTTCACACATTCATAGCCTTTCTCAAAGGTTCAAGACACAAATCATAAATTAAGTGAAGCAGGATATCGGTTTCTTGGCATACAAAATTGGAAAACAAGTAACTTGTGTTCTGCTTTGTTGTTGACGGAGTAGAAGTCATGGTGATTTACATACTTAATTTTTGATCAATTAACATTAAAGAGCTTTCTACTCTGAGTTTCACCTGCTGCACCCACGTTCTCTGTGCACAGTAATGACGTGATGTTAGTGGTGAAAGATGTGGCTGAGGTGGCAAAAATAGAGCAGGGAGATGATATGAATGGCTCAGTAAAATTGCATGTGTTCTGGAAATGCCTTGGAGCTCATGTTCTCTCTCTCTCACCACTGAGTAATGATTCAGTTAAATTTCTGTCAGTATATGTATCTCTTGATACCTGATTCTCTGCCTTTATTTCTTTAAAATCTCCTAGTTTTTCTTACCAAGGACAGAGATCTAAATTTCATTTATTACGAATTACAGAGTCCAATTAAGAAACAAAGTGAATGGAAATGACACTGCGAAGTTTAGGTCTTATTTTTTTTGTGTGTGTTGCAAGCATCCTGAGGTTCAGTTCAGTTCAGACTGCTTTTGCTACCACTTTCTGAATGCCTATACATAAAAAAAAATAATAATAAAAAAGAAATCTCATCAGATTTCTTTCATTAATCATTTCTTTTAATTGCTTGATGTGATCTGAGAATTTGAAGAGGTTCAGCTACATGCCCTAAATTGTTTGAGGCCCAAAGGCCATTATCAGAACATGCCACATAAAAACCTAGATTATAATTTTAAAAATATATATGTGTATGAAATTCAAGACAATATCTGTGTCTCCAGCCCTATGTGGATACGATATTACTTCAGAAATTGCTGTGATAATAAATTTCTGATAGGACTGAGAAGACACTTTTGTTTCAATCCAAAGTGGCATAGGTGACACTGATATACCAGAAATAAATTTTCTTTCACGAAGATACCAACAAAAATGCCTTACAATGACTTGTATTTTGCTAATCATATTACTGTTTCTAAAACTATAAAAGTTAAAATTTGTACTCTGCAGTACTCTGGTGTTTAAAGAGAAACACAGAGAGGCTATAGATGTGTACATGCACACATATGTTATGTCATACAAGACATGTCCATAGTATATATGTGAGATATACAGTATACCTGTCTACACATATACCACACACTCACATAAACTTGAAAAAAAAAAAATCAACATTTCAAGTTTTTTATAAAAATAAAAAATGCGTATGTGTAAAAACATCTATTTTTTGTGTTTAGCAAACTTGTGGGGCTTTTTTTTCCCCACAAATGCCCAGTATAGGAAGGATTGTTACTTGATTAATTTTTTTTCCCTAAAAGACACATCTATTTCCATGTACAATTGTTTACGTCTAGAACCTGAGCTTATGACTGCTAATTAGTTTGATAATCAGAATAATAGATAGTCCAGTAAATTTCCATATTAATTGGAAGTTGATACTGCAATTTATATTCTCCTTATTTTGTTACCTGGTACCTTGTTTCTTTCTCATCAGTGATCCTAACTGACCCAGTGGTCTTTGGAACTCATGCAGTCTAATTTTTACAACCAGCTCTGGAAAAGTTGCTAAGTGTTGCATGAAGACTCACCTCTTTGCTTGTTTTAAATTGACTCCTAATAGCTTCATTAATTGGCTTTGAAAGGCTAATAGCAGGAAGCTTCTTTATGCCATTACATTCGGCTCTTCTTTCTAAAAGAGAACTCATTGTCACATCCTTCTCTCCCAACTAGATCAGTTTTTGTTAGCACTAGTTTAATAATCATAAAATAAGTTAAATGCAACATCTTGCTTTGTCTCCCGAACTTGACTCTTCCTTTTGTATAAACGACATTCCAGTTCTGAGTAATACGGCACATTTCCCGGTTACACCTCTCTTTCATGGAGCTAGACTGGTGTAAAAGAAAAGTCAATTTTGAATTAATCAGAAATACTAGAGGTCAATAAAGGAGAAGTTGTATTTGTTTTGTTCAGCATTATTTCTACATTAATTATCGCTAAGGGTGATACGGGCCGTTACTCTGCTTTTTGCAGTAATAATTGTCTCGCACATTTACCTGTTAATCTATTACACACTTTCAGATTTGACCGTTCAAAAGAGATTTATTTTTTTAAACCAATAAAGAAAGTAAAGAATACTTCTCTATTGAAAGTACTACTAGCACTGTTAAATGTGGGTGCTATTAATAGTAATGATACTTTTATTTAGATTTATTGCAAAACTTCCATCTCAGGTGGGTGATACCTACATTTGGTTATTGTGGAAGTGGTGATGCTACAATATAAAGTGTGCTTCATAATATAGAATGCAAGAAGTTACCATGAAAAAAGTAATGGAATTAGTACTGTTCAAGGAATGAAAAACAATGGACATTGATTTTTCACAACTCTTTTCGATCTGGAAAAAGCTCAGCTCATGAACATATTGCAGGAAGCAGTGTAAGAAATCCCACAGTGCTTTCATCAAGTGAGACTGCCTGAAATGCTGTGCTGCTTAACCCTTACGCAGCTGGTCCACAATTCTGTGAGACTTCTCCATGTGTAGGATCTATTGCTAATAATCTACTTCAAAAAGGTACAAAGCTCCCCCTGACTACTTTACTGTACAGATACTTTTTTACATAACCACTTTTGCACTTGTAGAGCAATTTTCACTGGCTATTTACAACTTTTTTACCTGTACAAGGGTAATTGGTGCATCAGCAACTTTCTGAGAGTGTCTGGATGGGATATGTCTCCCTAGGATGGCCAAGGATGCTAGGATCCTAGGATGCTAGGATGCTAGGATTAGCATCCCTAGGATGCTAATCTACACACTGAAACAGACTGGTTTTTCTGGGTACAGTAGGAGCTGCCTGGGGTGGATCTCCAGGGCAGGCAGAGGGGCTGCAGCAGCTATTGAGGTACATACCTATGAAGGTAACTGTAGGATTCCAGTCGATCACGTGGTCTGAAGTTGGTCAGTTGTCTCAAATTAGTCCATTGCCTCATCTATACAGATCAATAACAGGGAACCTATTAATTGAGGAGTTAATGACTCAAGTGCAGAAGACGTGAGTGTGAGCACGGCCCTGACACATCTGTGCCGTGATTACAACTAGAGGACAAACTTTCATTTTGTCCTTAAATCTCTTTTGCAACTTAAATTCCACTGCTGTTGCCACAGGATCATTGCATCACTGTAAGCATATGTGCTTACCACACATGGCACTTGCTCTCCTGGCTCGACTGCCGTCACACTCCACGCGGACCGTTAGGCAACGGCACACACGTTACAGCGATACGCAAGAGATACAGAAGAGATCATGTGAGAATATGGGTGAATATTTGACACCTGTAGTGGTTTTGTATAAACACAAGGCAGCTAAAATAAAATCCTTGGGTTGGTGTAATGTTTTCACCTGAGCAATGCATTCATTTAGTTTCAATGTCTTACATCATCAGTTTCCATGTTGCCTTAAAAATAGGTATGGAAAGTTATCCATAAAGGAATTTATTTCAGAAATCGCACAATGCATAATGCTCCCACTCTAACCTTATACCTGATGGTCATTCTGGTCCTCCCTATTCCTTATGGCATTTTGCTTCTGCAGCCTTTCAGAGTTTGGGTTCCAATCAGTAAAGCAAAGGCATTTGACAGTGTATTCTTTGTTGCTTTTCACCTCATCACAGAGTAATTAATAACTTCCATATAGGAAAAGCAAGTAATTTAGCCCTGTCTGTCATTTTACTCTCCACTTTAGATGTAAAGAAGAAATAAATGAAAAATCTGTCAGAGATTTGTGTTTCAGCATCATAAAAAGATACTGATAATGGTTGGATCCTATCACAGTCACAATAAATGAGCCATGTTTGCAACTGCCATGAGTGAAGGACTGGGAGGAAAAGACCAAATTATCCGTGTTTTCCAAAGCAGGCTTTGGTTTAAGTGCTTGTTCCTCCTTTAATAGTTATTCTTCTTCTAGCACGTGACCACATTTATTTTACAGCTGTTTCAACACAGCTGCAGTGGATATATGAATATGACATTTGAGAGCCCAGGAGGTGGAGAATCAGGGACGTGGCTTCAAACCTTCCTGCTGCAGGATAGCATTTGGATCTTGGAAGGCAAGTAGTTCAGGCTTTTTCAGGGTTTTTGCCTTAACTTGCAGTGGTCTCTGCTGCCTTTCAGCTGCCAGTTCAGCTCCCAGTTGTTCACTTTCTGCAGTTTTTCCCAGCTGGACATCATCTTTATCACCCTGAGTAGCTTCACAGAATCAGCAACTTCTGTCATTTCCATATTCTCCCCCCTTTTCCAGAATGCCTGTGAGTATTTTGAGCACCAAAGAATCCAGCACAGATGCCTATGGAGCTTCTGCAGTGAACTGTCTTCCACAGCAGGAAGGTTGTTCACCCACTCCTGTCTTCTTCCTATTTCTTTATTAGACTTTACCCTTAGAAGTACTTTCCTCGTTTAGTTTTCTTAAAAATCTTTGATGAGGTGCATGAGTGAAATCACTCTGCAAATCCAAAGCAATGGCAGTCAGATCTCCTTTATCTAAATACACGTTCATCTTTGCGAAGAACTCCAGTAGGCTTGTGACATCTCATACTTCTCCATAAGTCTCTTAATTCCAGTCTTTATTCATCTGTAGTTCCCCTGGAGCTATTTTTTTTTTTTTAATTGGCATTGTTTTAACCACTTTCCAGTCCTCTGACACGGAGTCAATTTGCTACACACCACAGTTTGTAGTTTGGCTATTTCACATCCGAGTTCCCTCAGAACTCGGGGGGCTGAAGCCATCTGTTCCTGGTGCTTTGTTGCTGCTCACATCGTCACCTTGATCCACAGACTTTTCTGCCAATACTTCAATTTTAGACGAAGCCTCTGACACATACTCTGGAGAGAAGGGTCCACACTTCTAGACTCCAAACACCTCAGGCGAAAAAACACAAAAGAAAAAAAGGGAAAATCAAATTTAGAACCTTTGTCTATTTAGGACATACTTTCCGTATTTTGGTTGTTCTATTATCTCTGCAGATTCTCTAGAAAGCTTCCTCTTTCTGTTGCAGATAAAAAAATGTGTAGCATCTGGTTTTCAACCTTTCCAACTTCTTGCCCAGAGAAGTTGTGGAGCCTCATCCCTGGAAGTATTTAAGGTCAAGACGGACGAAGCTCTGAGTAACCTGGTCTAGTGGGAGGTGTCCGGCCCACAGCAGGGGCGTTGGAACGAGGTGATCTTTAAGGTCCCTTCCAACTCAAGCCATTCCAGGATTCTATAAGTTTATGATTCCTGGGCAGCTTTCAATCCAAAATCAAATCTGAATTCAGATGAGAAAAAACAGACGATACTATATACAATAACAAAAAGTTCAGAGAGGGAGATTTAGGTAAATACTTGGCAAGCAGAAAACTACGTTTTTTGTTGTTTGGTTGGGTTGTTTCTTTTTCACTGTGCTTGGCAAGCATTTGGGAATAATCTGATGGGAGAGTTTGCTAACCCAATGAAAAAGTGCAGATAAATGCTAGCTGCGCTTATTTCATGGTAATACATTATGCATGAGAGCTCACAGCTACATCTTGGTATGAGGCACTGATGACCCCAAAATTAAGCAGAATGAGCTTTTCTGTCCACCTTCTCCCAAGAAGCAAACTGTGACTGAGTAAGCTTAAAAAGAAATGTTTGCCACACGCCAGTGAGAAATGCTGAGCTGTGGCTGTGTCTCCACAGCTGAATCTGAGCTCTTCCCCCGGCAGACATGTCGTCAGGAAATTCTCACTTTTCAGAACATGAATGTGGGTTGTAAATGACAGCTCAACCTTTATTCTTAAAAAGAAAAGAAAAAAAATAAAAGAAAAAAGAGGAGGGCTTCTGAGAGCGTGTTTGTTAAGAGAA
This sequence comes from Baryphthengus martii, assembly GCA_013396935.1. Classification (NCBI taxonomy): domain Eukaryota; kingdom Metazoa; phylum Chordata; class Aves; order Coraciiformes; family Momotidae; genus Baryphthengus; species Baryphthengus martii. The sequence goes on from VWZK01000706.1 coordinate 116,599, forward strand.
AGCCTCCTGCCCAGCACTCTCCCCCTCATTTAATAACTACTCACAACTTCCCCAGTTCTTTCTCCTTGGGCCTGTTTGCCTCTAGGCCTGGGAAGAAAAACAGAGTGTTATTTCGTAGCAGAAATTAACTCTTCCATACACCCTTCTCCACACCTAGCAGGCAATGCCACTTGTCGGCGAAACGCCGACGAGAGCGGTGTGTCTGCAGAGCATGGAAGGGTGCACGGGAAGCCCTTCGGGGAATGTGTTTTCTACAGTGACAGGCACTGACATAGGCACAAAATTGGTTAAACGTGTTAATAACACAACTTGGAATATACAAAAGATGTCTGTGTGAACTGACTGGAAAAAACAGCGCAGCATTGCAGACCTGTAATCATCACAGCTCACATCGCACACCGCTGATCATCGCCATGGCAACCGATGGTGTTTCATGACATCACTGAAATCAAGGCGGGGGATAAGCAACAAGGGCAAACAGATACCAAACAATTTCTAGAAGGAAGAAATTTGTTTGAATATATACCTGGAGCTATTTACAATGCCGTGCAAACCGAAGGGTAAATGAAGAGGGAAAAAGGGTGCAAGACGCACATACAGAAATTTCCAGTGGATAAACCAGCTTCATTGTAACTTTACAATTTCACAATGGACATTGTGTTTGTGAGGAACATCTTTGGTCTTCTCCAATATTTTTCAGAAATGTGATACGGCACAATCTGTAAAACAAGTTCTCCAGGGCAGATGAATGATTTTGCTCCAGGATTATGCTATTTACTTATTTATTTCTCACTAGGAAAGTCTACAGCATTACCAAAGGGATGGGGAAAAAAAAAAAAAAGTGTGAGTTAGGTTTTTACCGTGGGAGACATATCTTATGTGAAGAGAGAACAAGAAAAGAAGCAATGTGGGGAAAGGGAGCCAAAATACTGATAATGAAACTGTGAGAATCAGCTGGCACGGCAGCTCGCTACAATCCAAGGGATGAGCACAACGTTCTTACAGAACTCGGCTTCATTGAAGACTAAGTCTTTTCATCGATTTCCAATGATTTTGCACTTTCCTAAAAAAGTGAGGACTTTGACCTCCAAGATATAAAAGGAACAAAATGTAGGAATCAATCCAAAATGCAGATTTCCCGTGTTACCAATTTCTTTCTGTTGCGCCGTAGGTCTGAAATATGTGAGTGAGCCTAGAAAAGGAATTTAAGGAGATAATTGTTGTCAAATTTGTTTCGCAAATAAATGTCTTTATTGCAGATTGCTTTTTTTTGCAGCTTTTTTCATTTACTGGTAGATTTTTACATTGCTGTTTGCTGTCGCATTTTTAGTCTTACATAATTTATGTAAATGGAGTGATCAATTATCAACAAAAGTAGAGTCAAAAAGAATGAGTCCTTGAAATAAAAAGCTGTAACATACCATAGGACGCTGAGTATGAAAGGGTTACCTTCAGTCACCAGTATTCCCTTGCAGGATGAAGCAGTGTTAGTTCAAACAGAAAGATGAACATTCCTTCCTACTGATTTACTTTAGTTTGGTCATGTACTATTTTCTGTATTGTGATTGCTGCTTTCCCTTCTCCCATCATACAAAATCCAGGGGTGTACTTAAGCCATCACAAAAATTAATCAGATAAAAAGAAATATAAAACACTCAGGTGAGTAAGAGTTTTAAAAATGTACTTGGATATTTATATGAATGTTCAAAATTATTCAGTAGTTGTGGGTATATAAAAATTTCAAAATGTGTCAGCTGTGGCACATACTGAAGAAAAAATATACACATTTTCAACAGGTACTCAGGTTCCTAAGTTTTTTTAACACCTACTTTGATACATATGATCTAAATTTGATTTTTATCACTGGTACAGGAAAAGTGCCAACTGTAGAACAATATATGATTTCCAAGGTGTAAGAATATGGCACTAACAGTCAGCCTTTTAAATTAAGCTTCTTTAGGCAGGCAGAGCTGGCATTACGGAGGGAGTAGATTTGAGTCATACTGGCAAAATTTGCATGTGATGTCATGCTAAAATGATGACAATTTCATTTTCATAGCTAGGGCAAGTGATCATTTTTCCGTGAAAGAATGCAGTGATTTAAAAAAAAATATTTTGAGATATTAATTTTACTGCCTCATATTTTTAACATGTATTAAACTGCGGCATTAGAAATGGAGGAATTCGGTCTGCTCTGATAAAAAAAATAACAGAGAATTTCTGTTTATGCTTACGATATAAATTTGCTTATGATTAGGAGTCAAGCTTGGAAAGGTTTACTTATAAATATTCACAGATCAGGTAATAGATCACCTATTTCATTAAGACTGTTTAAGACTGATACTGTGCTTTCATTTCAGAATAATCACAAAATTAATCAATTAAATTCAGCTTAGTTCATACATTAGACTTTTTTATGAAGCTGACAAAGTCTTTCTAATCCAGTTGACATGTGCAAACCCTTTTCTCTGTGTCCCAGCTTTAGTTCCAGAGACCAGTTCTTTACAGACAGAATAAACTATAAAGGTGAAAACACAACAATATGTAACAAATGATATTCCAGTATCATCTCAAATACCGTCATCACAACAGACACTCGAGAAGCCTTATTTGCTTAACACTCCAAAAATAAAAAAGGAAGATTTAAAGGCAGCCTTGCTGCTGCCTGGCAGAGAGCTCCTGGTGCATCAGATGCCATTGAGGATTGGTGAGGGAGAGAAGGGACAGGAGTGCTCAGAAATGACTCACCTCTCTTTCTTCATTGCCTCCCTGCTCTTTCGGTAAGCAGGAAAGTCTTCAGGCTGGAGACAACCACCGTTGTGCAGGTCCTAGATCATTCTGCCTCATTTCAAAGTTAAGAGTCTTCTTTAGTATATTTTGACCAACGTTGTTTTCCTCCACTCTTGGCCTTGTCCCAACCAAAAAAAAAATAAAATTAAAAATTGTGCTTTTTATTGGTGAAAAATTGGTACGATATCATTTCTAGCTATCCTTCTTGGTCCCTTCCTCCTGCTCCCATCACAAAAAAAAAAAGCACTAAACTAAACCCAAATCAAAAATCAAAGGCATCAAATCAAAACTATAGGAAAGAAAGGGATAGCTTCACTTCCTGCTCCCTGAAGCTCACTCCAGAGTCTCAAAGGAGCAGTCGTTGCCGTGGGCCACTTTCACAGCAACACCTACTGTTGGCCAGGCCACTGCCCTTTCTGTGAAGCTTTCGCTGTTGTGTTACTCAGCTACCTTGGAGGAGGCCTTGTAGATATAGGGAAACATTTGAGGGAACATGATACAGCTCTTTTCATGGTAACAGCCACAGGGTAATGCTGTCACTATAATAAAATGGACTTTATTAATGGTAGAGATGCACAGATTCTCACTGCACAGAACAAGACACTTGGTATTTGGCCCTTACACAACCACATGGAGCCCTTAAACTTCTGCATGAGCAAGAGACTTTTGAAAAGGTCTTTGTATGTGGTTAGACAACGCTGTATTTGAATTAAAACAGAACGTACCTCTTCAGAACTGGCTGTGTTATTATTTCTTTGCCGGCAAGCAACCCTCCCATTTATTTGCAAGCTAAATTCTGAAAGATATCCTGCCCTTCTTTTCAAAGACGTTAGTGGGAGTTAAAATTCAGTGGGAGTTATAATTCACCCATGGGAGAGGAGAGGATCTGCAAGCCAAAGTAAATAAATCTTCTCTAAGTCATGTGTACACTATTTCTGAAATTCTTTTTCATGTCATCCAAAGGCAGGATTAGGGATGAAACAAGAATAAACAGCTAAAATGATGCAGGCAGTATATTTACTATCACCAGGCCAGACTCTTTTCATGTGTAAATCAGGTTAGTGCCAGTCAAAGAAGCTGCAGCAATTTGTAACAAACGAGTGTCACTATATTCTAGGTTAGGAGCAAGGTCATTAATATCTTTTCAGGTTTATATTTGAAATCAGACAGATATTTTTAAAAGCTTATTATCCATGAAAACCCTGGTGACATCTTTCTGGGGATGCTGAACTATGAATGCACAATTCCAACAGGTCGTGTGTGCATTGGGATGAGTGATAATCAAAGGCAGACGTCAGTAAGGGACAACTCAACATTTCCAAGCATAAAAGACACAATATAAACCCAAAATTTTCTTTTCTTTCCTAAAAATGTCCAAGGCTTCTATGATCACAAGTCTCGCATAGCTGTTAAATAACAAAAGTAAATCAAACTTCTACAGCCACATTTCTAAAAGCAAGAGCAGAAAGGCTGATATGGTTCCTTTTTATCCCAAGCCAACATATGAGGAAGGGATATAGAACTTCTGCATCTTCAGTTAGCACAGGATCTTTGCTTGAAGTCTTGCATTTAAATACATCTAGTAACCTGACTCAAGCCGGTCACCTTTCTGCAGAGACCAAGTCAGTGAAGAAAAAACCCCAAACTGAGAAAGGCTGTATGCAGTATCTGTGACAATGACACCTCACAGATCTTTCACAGCAATTAAGCACCTAACTACCCTTAAATATCTGTGGTTGAAAAGCCTGGGAAAAATGTAACCAGAAAAAGAACCTGATGTAATGAGAGAACAAAACACAGGTGGAAGTTACTCACCTGTGAATGAATATGAGCATGCTGCTGCTGTATTAGTACCTGTCTTACAGCTGTCAATAAAAAGAGCACTAAAGCTGAAACTCAAGCCAGCATATTTACTGTAGTTAACATTCAAATACTTAAGACAATTATATGATTGAAAGAGAAAAGATGTCATTTTAGCTCAAATGGTACCACATTAATGCCTGTAGGTTGGTATATCCCAATATCAATAAAGTAAATACATTGAGTCTTATCACAACAGCAAAAGTTAGTAATTCATGACGCACACGGGAAAGAGTAAATTTTAGAAAACATTTTTGTTTTGGACAAGTGCATTATTATTTAGGATGTGAGAAAATAATTTAACAGAGGAGGGAACTTTTTATTTCTCTCCTAAATCATGTTAGCAGTTATTTACAATAAAATAAATCCTGGAATATTGTACCAAGAGATTTGCAACTTGCCTATTAGACACAATAAGATAACATAATTTTTACTTCAAGCTAGAAAATAAATCTGCTAAGAAGGTCTCAGACTGAGCTGTAATCACCTGCTTTAATCATCAACTTCCTTTTCTGGAAATAATAGTAAAGAAATTTATTTTATTTTATTTTATTTTAT
>VWZK01000706.1:121844-187085 GCA_013396935.1 Baryphthengus martii
TTTATATATATATTATTATGTTAGTTCCCTGCCCAACTCATTCAGAAATCATTTGAAAATAGAGTACTAGAAGTAATAAAATCTGATTTAAGGTAAATTATCTTCATCTCTGCTGACTGAACAGACGGAGACCTTACTTGGGTTGAAGGTAGAGACGATACCACCCTCCCCTAAGTTTCCTGGAGAACATAAAAGTGAACAGTGCAAAGTTGGAACTGTGCCAGTCAAGGGAGCTGAGGTGCAGTGATGAAGCTGGGCAGAGAAATGACCCAGCCCTTAAATGTTACCTGATGCCCCTATGTATTTATCCTGAAAAATACCCAATAGGTCATGCTGTCAGGGTTGCTTAAACCTGTGGTGGGGCAGTACTGACAGTATTACATATATTTTTAATGGTATTACCTCATGATCTTAGAATTAAAATGGTGGTTCTGGTTCTGGTAATTAAAATTCTATTTGTACTGTAATTAAGCATATATATTAGAGTGGATGCTTTTTCTGCTGGGCCACATGAAACAGTCAAATGTAAACCACTGCGAGTAGCAAAGACTGAGTTTCACCTCTTCTGAAGCCCTAAGTGTTAAGTGTTAAATGCTGCTGTCATCAAGCAGAAACAAAGCGAGCAACAAACAAACAAACCAGCTTTGAGCACAAATGGAAATTGCGGTGTTATGAAGGTAAAGAACAGATGGGCTATATTTCCAGGGCTGCATCAGGAGAAGGAAGAGAAGAAGATACAGGCTGAAGTGGTAAACTGAGATTACTGGAACTGATTCAGGAGATAATTCAGATAAAAGGAACTTCATGTACTTCTGTCTCCCAACAGTTAACTGGACATCTATCCATCAGGTCAAACAATACAATTTTAATAATAACAATAAGTTACAGACTTACTAGAAGGAAATTTCACTGAAACTGTCAAGGAAATCATCTGAAATGACACAGGGCTCCGTATTGGAGCTGAGCACATCGTTCTTACCTACACAGAGCGACAGAAAATGGCGCGGGATCCTTTTCTGTGCGCCGAACAAGATAAGCTGCTTAAGCCAGATCTAAGAGGTACTTAAACTGCTTGAACTAGAAGTCATGACGTCTTTGGTCCTGCTGCCTTACTTCCCAGGGAGCGCTCAGGTGAAACACTGTGGGACTGGACAGAAGCAGCAGTGCATTCCGGCACGTGAAGTCCTTGGCAGCAGTTGAGTGACAGCTGCTTGGTGCCATCAAGGCAGGCCATGGCTGTGTCCTGTGTCATCAAACAGATCCCTAGTAACTGAATCAGTGCAGGCCTGCATAGACAAAAGACCTCAGATCCAAAGTAGGATAGTTAATTCAGTCCAAACTGATGAGGCTGCATTGCTTCCAATGGCTCAGCTTTGTGGTGCTTGCTGCAGGATCTTGATCTGCACCACGTATAACACACTCTTGATTATCTAGAAAAGTTAGATGGTAGGGAAGAAGAGGGCTTGAGAAGTCATGTTTTCAACGTGCTGCTCACGTCTATTTATGGATCTAGTCAAAAAATCCACACATTTTTGCGTGACATGATAAGCATTATCCCAAAGCGCTCACAAATGTGGAAATCCCGCAGTACTTCGTGCACTCTCAGTTTCTTCAGGTGATAGAAAATGTAAAGGCTGATTGCTACTGTTACGTTGACAGTACTTTCACTGTAATTAAAACTAAGGATGCTTTCTCTTCTGCAATATACTCTTTTAGCAGCCAGCAACAAAAAGACTAAGGTCCAGGAATACTATTCTCTCTCAAACTGCTTCTGTCACATCCACCTATCTAGGTCAGTTTCTGTTGTCATCGGTTGGTCATTGTCACCAACTACAGAGAAAGGCTTCTTCAAACAAACACTATTGCATGACATGACTGATTTAAAGCAATGTATTTGGACCTGGTGCCTCAGTGAAAACCCCTGTTTATGGAATTGTGACAAAACTGGGGAAAGAGCAGCTGAGCCACAGAATCAAATTGCTATTTTAAAAGAAGTGAAGGCCTAGCTTGCTGTCATTAGAGTTCCCATTTCCATGTGAATCGACTGTATGAGAAATAAATAGAAGCTAATACATTTAATCACTCTGAACACAACACTGAACAAACCTCTGAAGCTGATGTCCAGTGTCTGTAACGGGAAATCATTGATCATTTCTTCACATTTGGATTCACAAGAGGTACGGAAGAAAAAAACCCAAGTGATTCAGGAACAGTAAGAAATGGCAAACACGCAGTTAACTAATATAGTTGGGTTTAAATATAAACACAAATGATGCATTCTAGTTCTTTTCCTCGTAGGCTCCCTGTCATTACTGATCTCAATGGAATTATTTCAAAGGTCATTCTTTAAAGGTAAAAATACATGCATATTTTTATAGGATATGGGCATAAAACAATAAGCTTCTAAAAGAAAGATATGCTTACCTCTGTTGTCTAGAGTATGGACACTTACTAAGCTCAACATAAATCCACATTGATTAAATGCCTTCCTATTTTCTGAAGTATATACAATGTAAGGAGTTCAGGATTAAACAGAACAGTTCACAGGGTATGTGACATCATGCTGATAATTTTTGTATCTGTCAAAGATATCAAAGGGCGTGTTTCATGAGTCAGGCAGCCAGACTGAGCCAGAGAAGGCTTATTGAACCTAGCAACAAGTGTGACAACAATAATTTCCAATGGCGGCTTGGTGTGCATTTCTAAATTAATTACAGCAAATAGAACTGACCAGACAACAGGTGAATAGACAGCAGTCTTTCTAAAGAATGAGCTCTGAAACAACCTTTGCATGACGTAATATTACAGCTCAAGAATTGTTTGCTTTTTAAACTTCATGAGTATTTTTACTTTAAACCAAAATTACCTTGCAGCAGTAACAAGGCCATTGCAGAGAATACATTTCAGAAAGTACAGCCAGTTAAGTGAAAACTTATGAGACAGTAATAACTACCTCAACAGCAAAGTTGTGCTATTAGGAGTGTGCTTGAACTATTCTACTTTAAATGCTAAGTGAGGCTGAGCAGGGCAGGTAAGCAGAAATGAGTGTGTTCAATACAACCGAGCCAAAGTGAAGAGGATCAGAGGGCCCAGCTGCAACAGCATGAATATTGAGAAAACTGACACAGCTTTGTTTCACGGAAGCAGAGATTCCCCAGCTATGAGAAGGATATGTACAGCAGCAGCACTTATTTCATCCCAGCATTCTCACTGGAAATCCTCAACATTCTCAAAAGGAAACATGTGGCTCTGGATTGCTCTCGTCTTTTGTTGAGTACAAACCAGTAGCGCGTTATGGTTTTAGTTTCCTGCTAAAACCAGGTCTCCACAAACTGCAAATCGTCTATGCTGCATGACCGAAAAATGAGTGCAGATAATGGCACCTTTATCTTCATTTGGCAACCATTTTCTACATCTTACCAACATTACCTTGAGTTGTCAGGAATTAGTTTTGCTCCCTTGTCTCTTCTCTAACCGCCATATACAAAAGAAAATGGCAGTTTTGATGGATTGCTAAAATAGTGGTTGATGAAGGACTGTATTGTCATCATTTTAGAAAGTTTTTATGGATCCCTGTTTCTTGCTTTTTATATGTAAATATTCATCTTGACGTGAAATAAAGACAAACCCTGAGGAAGAGAATATGAGAAAGTCTCCCAATACTATCAAGTGCACAGCATGTGTCCTCTGGCATCTCTGTGGAGAACCTCATGAGGAAGGCAGGTAGGTTGTTTGTTCTGTTTACGCAGCTCCAGATCCTCCATGGTAGGAAAGCAATCTTTATAATCAGATTAGTTATCAATAGTCAGCAAGGCGAAATTACGTGAGGAGGTTTGCTTGGATTTAACTCACAATTAATCAGATTTAACTTAAAATGGTAGACTTCAGAAAATACGTATAGGCTTTCCTCCTTGGTTAACTCACTGTTTTAAAAGATAGGGATTAGGTAATGGCTCAGCTGGTCCATCCCCAGGGTAGACAGCTGGTTAGATATGAGCCAGCAGTGTGCCCAAGTGGCCAAGAAGGCCAACGTCATCCTGGTTTGTGTTAGAAATGGTGTGGCCAGCAGGACTTGGGACGTGATTGTCGCTCTGTACTCAGCACTGGCAAGGCCACACCCCAAATACTATGTTTGGGCTTTTGGCCCCTCGCTACAAGGACATTGAGGGGCTGGAACATGTCCAGAGAATGGTAACAAAGCTGATGAAGGGTCGAAAGCACAAGTTTTTTGAGGAGTAGATGAGAGAACTGGGCTTGTTCAGCCTGAAGAAAAGAAGGCTGAGGGGAGACCTTGCTCTCTGCAATTACCTGAAAGCAGGTTGTAGCCAGCTGGAGTCGGTCTTCACTCTCAAGTAACAAGTGACAAGAGAAGAGGAAACGGCCTCAGGTTGCACCAGGGGAGGTTAAGATTGGATATTAGGAAAAGTTTCTTCACTGAAAGGGTTGTCAAGCACTGGAACAGGTTGCCCAGGAACGGTGGAGTCACCATGCCTGGAGCTATCTAAAGGATGTGTTGCTGTAGCACTTAGTGACATGGTTTAGCGGTGGGCGTAGCAGTGTTAGATTTGCGATTGGACTGCACGATCTCAAAGATCTTTTCCAACCTAAATGATTCTATGATTCTAAGTCTAGTGTATTGCTAAGTGAAACACTCTGACCTGACTGTGGCCGAACTCCACTGGAGAGCACACAAATCAAGAGCAGACTTCGGCCTTTCCGAGCTCATGTACACTTACAAAAAGCCTGAGATTGATTGAGAATAGTTTCCACTCAAGAACACAACGATGGCAGAGTTTCCACAGAAGTGTTTGTGTCTTTAAGTACTTTCATTCTTCTCTCTTCGATGTTTTGTTAACACTGTGGACTTGACCCTGCCACCCTTGCTCACTCAAGACTCCCACTGCCTTTAATCAAAGAGAGTACTGACTAGAAGATGGGGCTGTGTAGTAGTAAAATCTGGTCAGAGTTCTGCCGTTTCTAACCGTCCTTGAAGAATACCCAGGTCACTTGAATTTGGCACATGAAAAGGCAGTGTCTAATAAATGTCAAGGACCTCCCTATGGTCTATTTTTTTTTGCCCATGGTAAAGAAATTCATGTGATACATCCTGATGTATTCTCAGCTTTTCTGAGAGGCACTCAGCATATACATTTTATATATCGCAAGACAAACAAATCCAGACAATTAGTGGAATGGTAACATTTGCCATGATTATTACTACTAAATATTCAAAAGATAATTACTTTATGGTAGTTTTTAATTCAGAGCACCATATGACACACAAACCTCGGGAAACTTCTCTCCAAAGTGCTTTCTAAGAGACTTTGAAACCATTTTTACCAGAAGAATATCAAGAAAGCATAGTAAAAAAAAAAATTGACTCGTGAAAAAAAAGACAACAACCAAAACCTTTCAAAGAAATCAGCTGAATTACGAGACAAAACCCATATATTCTGTGGAAATTCAGCCAAGGCACAAGGGTGTGTGGGTGGGAATCTTCCTAGTCATTAATAAGACTTTTATTTTTTAAAGGAGTTATAAAAATTAAAATATAAGTAAGTTAACTGTGAAAGAAACAGATGATTTTACTCTATTGTCCAGGGGATTATTCCATACCCCTGAAAAACCCAGAGCCCCCAATTCAACACGGATGTTTTCACTAAGCAGTTGCACACGCTTCATCATCTACTGGGCAAATGTGGAGATGAAGGGAGAAGAATTTGAGGAATTTAATGACATTGGGAAAAGAAAGTATTCCGCAAGTATTATCCTTTTATTTTAATGTGTGGCTGATGGCAGAGCTGGTTTACACGGTAGAAATCGTTATTCTTTCCTGTGGTCAAGTTTCATATTGGCCAGAGCACAATCAAGATTTAGATCTTACAGACTGAAAAAGTAATAAGCTTCTTGGGGGCCATAAATTGAAAGCTATGAAGAAAGAGAAAATATGTAGAGTAGATCCTACACAAGAACAGGCTAAAGAAATAATAAGATGCAAAATGTCACAGGGAAAAAAAAAAAAAGGCGGCGGTAGCTTTCTGAACTGGATAGAAAGTCCAAGATTTGTGAAAATACTACAGTGAAATCATGAGATTGATGATTGAACCTGTTCCTTCCCTTAAAATGTATTTAAAAGTCAAACATGATTCTTAAAATCATTTGTGGGAATAAAGGAGAATATTTCAGTTAGTTCATGGTTTCTGTACTGCCATTTCCTTTTCTGATCTTGATAAATTCTCTTCTAGAGACAATGAAAATTATCCTGTTCAAGCAGAAATCATAAGGCCTGGTATTGTCAAATGTGTCAAACTCACTCAACTGCTTTTCTGCTCACAGCATATTCTACCCGGCACTTCCTGCACACTGCGGAGATATTGATTCCTTCTTCCACTCCAGCAATGCAGAACCTTTGTTGCCAATTTAACAATTTTCTTTCTAAGATGTACCCCTGCTTTTGCTGACATCCTGTTCCTTGGTTATGGCAAGTTCCATGAATAAATGGACAACCGATGTGGCATTTGCGGTGAAAGCCCCTCTTAAAACTCAGGTTGGCTACAGAACTGCTCCACCGAGGTGCACAGCTGGTGCCTCACACTTACTCGTTCTCAGAGCATTCATGAATGTCTTTGTTGTTTTACATTTCCTGGTTTTCTTTTTAAACTAAAGTAAAGGGAAAAAATCCCATCTTTTTAAGCCTAGCATAGCTGTAAACAACTTGTCATGAGGGCTCCTACAGCAAAACCAAATACTAAGCAATATTCTTGAATCTAAACATATACGTACAAGCAGAGTTTATTTATTTCATGTCTATAAGGTAGACACTTACCGTTCCATGGACAGCACATGCTGGAAGATTCTAAAATAATAATCAATAAAAATAAAAATATTGAACAATACAGGGTTTCCCTTGTATTAGATGCTTTTGCTGTCCTTGCCATAGGCTAATTCAGTGATGCACCGAACAATGCACAGAGTGCTCTGAGGTGAGAGGTGTTATACACATTTAAAATCATTATAAAGGATTAATGCCACACTCCTTTTTAAAAGCCAGATGTTGTTACCTCTTGTCGCTTGGCACATGTCATTCAAATCAAGCCAGCCTTTAGCTTTTCGTGTTGCTTCCGCTCTGCTGTTGGAAAATCTGTATTAGAGCTCCTGAGAGCTGTTTGTTGAAATGCCATAAGTGAGGTCTGGCCTTTCAGTCCCTTACCCTAACGCAGGTCCATCTGCACCTACAAAACTCCTACCAGATACTGCTACAGAGCCTCTCCCAGAGGTCACAAAGGATGGGGAATTTTCAGTCTCTACAGACCTGACTTTGTTTTCTATTCGATTCTATTTCCTCTTCTATTTCCTATTATGTAACTGAATTGTGCTTACCATAGTATAAAGCTATCATTTGTGCTCCTAATGAAGTCTGTCAAGTAGCCACAAATGCTAACTGGACAACTTGCATGATAGTACTATATTTCTTTCTCTAGCTTGCTGGTATTAAGAGTATCTGAAAGTGTTCATCAAAGGCATTAAATACTCCGGAGTCCTGTCTTCTAATTACAGGTCCACTTTAAATGCTATCAACCCCCTGTATAAATAATAATACAGGATTTTCAAACTCTGGAGACCTCTCTCTGTGTGATTCTTGTTTGTCCAAGGTGGAGACTGCCTTTTTATTACTTGTTGGAACCAGTGGTGACCTTTATTGGTTTGCAGAGTTGCCACACCCAAGAGAAATATCCTATTGTACTCCTTAACTATAACCTTAAATCACAACGGGCATTCCTCGGTGGAGAATATAGCTGGACATTATAGGCTTTACTACAGCATTAAGAACACACACAGTGAAAAAGAATCCAAACCAGTGGAGCTTATGGCTGATGGAGTCCAGGAATACCTATGACAAGCAGCCAAATCTGGAGGTTGTCATGCACTTTTTGAAAAGCATTGGCTAAGAAATCTCTGTGAAAGCTGAGACACATATTGCTTTCTATGAATGTTAATTTATCCATTAGAAATATCACTTGTACAGTTAAAAGCCCATTGGATATTCACAGAGGGTGGATTTTACCCTTGTACAGAAAGTCGGCATTAGAACCAATGTTCTGCTGCAAGCCTGTTTAATTCCAAGGCCATGAAGATAATGTCTAGATGACTGTTGTAGATTAAGATGACCTCTGATATTCTAGTATTCCCTTTATGAAAAAAAGGTTTCCCTCTCTCATTCACCACCCACGCATTTTTCAAACATTGTTCTTCTCTTTTGTCCCTTAGCCTGCCTTATGTATTCATCCCATAAATCCTAACAGTCATGATTATGTCTCAGTTTTGATCAGTAGCTTTGATGTCCGGGACATGGGCAAATAATTTGTTGCATTATTTACATTATCCAAAACCAGCCTTAATGCAGATGTGCATAAACATACGTGCGTCAAACACGTGCAAGGATTGATTAGAAAAACATTAGGAGTGAAAAACTGAAACACAAGTTCAGTCTGGAGAGTATAATTTGTCAACAGTTAAGTAGAGCCAGAAATTACCTGCACTTAAATATCTGTTTAGCTGCAACTGCTGTTCTTTACTCTTGCACTCGATAAATATCCAATCTATGAAGAAGTGCTGTCCAGATATAATTAAAACATATTTAAAACTCCTTAAAGAAATTCACTTTATTGCTTTTATTCTCAGGGTTCAGCAGCTGCTCTGGCTGCCTACATGTCTCCTCACCCCCACCCCAAATTCATGTCACTGTGTCAGATCTGAGACAAAGGAAGTGAGCAGCATATCTAAACACATGGATGCCAAGGGAGTGATTTACCTAGCAACAGTAACCATGGGAAAGTTTCTCAGAAATGCCTCCCTGTGCATGTGATGGTACTTTAATGGCTTGGCTTTTAGAGGGTTGAAGAAATGGCCAGGAGAATTCTAGCCAAGCACAGCACCAAATGACACACAACACACATACATTCCGGGAAACAGAATGCCATCAATGCACAAGGGAATTTATGCACATCCTTGTCATTAACAATGTAAAGATTTTCCCTTATAAATCCATAGTTATAAAAACATTATTTTACCCTGTGCTACATTAGATATAACAAATATGTGAACAGAGGAAGCATGTTGGGATAAACATTTCTGAGCTGGAATAGCCACCATTTTTTAAAAGCAAACAACCACACGACGAATTATCTGGAGTGTTAGAATAATAACCCTGAGACCAAGGAGAGGCAAAAAGCTGAGGTGGCACCATGATATTAACTATCTGCTACTGTGCTGGTAATGGATACTGGTGACAGATGACCTGGTGGATCAAACCCCAATGGACACAGTCAACAGCTTTGTCTTAGGCAACTGCATTTGACAGATCTTACTGAAAGAAAACTGTATTCTCATCAATCCAGCATAGTAACAGGTGAGCATAAGTATAAATAATGTAAATCTGGAGTGATCCAATTGAGAACTTAATCAAAATCACGGTGCTTTGGATCCACGTGATTTGAACTCACTGTATGACCACCATAGAATCTCCAGGTGAGATCACAGCTCTCCAAAAAACAGCATTTCTCCTCTACTCACCTACTCTTCCCACAGACATTTGCCCTCCATTCCTGTAAATTCAGTGTCTTTCAAAAAGACACTGTACCCTGAGTCATCAGACCTTTGACAGAGGTATCCCCTAGTGAGCCCCCACTGAAGAGAGGCAGCCCCTGTGCTCCTATGAGCTTGGATCTTCCACCGTTTCGACAAGATTCTTGTCAGAACAGAGAATTCCAGGCACTGCTTGAGAAAGATTCTGCTGTCAAAGTGCTACTGGCATGGAAAAGAACACGTATGAGATGCATCTCCACTGAACTAGATGTTCATGGGCTCCCTGAAGAGTCAGTTGTCATGAAGTCCCAGATATTCAAAGGCATGGGACATGAATTTTTGCAGAGGCTAATGAGAAAACGATTTATTCAATGCTATTCCTGGACTACACTTTAGACACCATCAATAAGGGCATTCTGTATTCTCTGCCGCCATCTTTATAATGGCATCAATATTAGTTTAAAAAAAAAATCAAAACTATGAAACTTGTTAGCCAAAAAAAACAGCTACAGCACTGTAATTCTTTAAAGATTTATTTTCTTCATTATCAGTACACGCTAGTTGTGCATTTCATTTTACTTTAATTTTTTGTCAAGTGTTAAGAACTGTAGACTATTCTACTTCCTTTCATGTAACTATCATTCAATTTATAACAAAAACTCCAGTGCACATTAAAAAATACCACCTGTTATAGAAATTTGTTGTGACAGATTTAAACTGTATGAAATTTTACAGTATTTGTAAAACTCCGAAAATCATGTATTTCATTTCCAGTAAAACGACTTCCTTATGAAATACAGGGAGAGAACTATACATCCCATCAATACGGTACGCACCACGTTTACAAAAGTATCTGGGCAAAAATCAGAGCACACACTCTTACACAAAGGGCATGGTTTTGAACTGGCACGGCGTTTATGATACGAATTTGTTTTATTGCCAAATGGCTCTTCCTGTGATTGCCTAACGGTTTTATAGATGTATTAGTGGGATTTAGTTGGATTTCATGTTTGGTGGTAGCTTTTAGTGGTTATATTTTCCAAGAAAAATTATTTTGGTTCTGCAATTAAAACAAGGCCTACATGTATTTTCTTTTCAATCTATTATGCAAGCTTATCTTTTAGAAGGATATTGCAGTCATGCTCCCTGCTTGAGATCTACTTCATACTGCCAGATCAGAAGCCACATAATGCAGTAGAGAGGGTTGAGATCTTCCCACTACCGCACAGAAATAAAACAACTGTTTGCTAAGATTTAATTGCTGCTGCAATAGCAGTTCTAAAAAAATAACAGGCTTATCTTATTGAAGTTCAGTGGAATTACCTCTTGCACACTGTAGTTATGAAACTACTACTATTTCTTAAAAACAAGAGGAGGGTGACATTACAAGCATTCGGTAAATTCACGGCTCTTGGATCTAAGGGTTGGTTTAGGCTTCTGTCTTCCAAAGCATTCAAAACAAAGCACGCTAAGATAGAAGTATTAGGGTTCCATCACCTAGTCAAGAATCTGGTCAATGCAAGGACAGGGTTGCTACGGAGCCAATATCTTCTTTCTAGGGATGCAATAAAATTCTAGTTCTCAAGCAGAAGAAAGGAAATAAATTTTGTGGTAACAGTTTTGAGAAGTTCCCTCCTTCTAGATTTTGTAGCAACCTTGTGGATTTTTTTTTATTATTTTATTAGGAAAAAAATAAGTAGTATTATTAGATTCCGTCAAATAGATTGCCAAGCTGGAAAGTCAACTCCATACCTCAGGAGCAGCAAGATACATGGCTGACCATAGGCAAAGGGGTAAAGGATCTCTGGCAAAGACAGGGCTTAAAAACACCTCCTGCATAAAGATGAGCAGGATGCCAAAAAGACTTCTCACGGTCTTTTCTCTCCAAAGCCTTTTCCCAGTATTCTGACCCTGGGTCCCACCGCTGCACCAGATCAGAGTCGGCCTTGAGCCCAGACAGGCAAATCCCAGTGGGGAAGCAGGACTAGGGGGGGAGTCAGGGCTCTGACACTTAATTAGCAATGTTAATTTTGGAACTGTGCACTATACCTGGTGTGAGCAGTTAGTACTGGCTTTCACAAATCGAATAAAGTAATAACAACTCCACAGCATTTATCTGAAGACCTCAAAGCAATTTAGAACAATTAATGAATTAAGCCTCTTACCATCCCTTTGATGTGTAGAATTAGTTTTATCTCCAGCACGCAGATGCAGAAGTTGAACACCGCAAAGGAAATCCTAAACTTAACAGCAGTTTCACCTCAGTGAGTGAGGCCAGGATTTCATCCACGGAAGTCGAATGAGCTTCCTAAGATCACAAAAGGGGCTTCAAGTCCCTCTTTACCAGGCTTGCGTTACGTTATTTTGTTCTTTTTAAGAAGAGCTTGGTTTACTTGTGTAGCCAAAACAAGGATAAAACTATCGCTTCTTTACCCAAGGCTTACAATTTAATTCTAAAACTGTACTTGCTTCTAAAACACATCCTTTAGAGCACAACATGTTTTTCACCTTCCTCCACTTGACCGGCTGCAGTCTCAGAATACAGTATGTACCGAGCCCACCTATGAGCTGGGGTAATTTTCGTCAGAGTAGCCAGCATGGGGCTAGGGTTTGGGTTTGTGCTGGAAACAATGTTGGTAATACAGAGATATTTTGGTTACTGCTGAACAGCTCACACAAAGCCAAGGCCTTTTCTGCTTCTCACCCCACCAGCAAGTGAGCTGGGGTTCCACGGGCAGTTGCGAGAGGCAGGACACAGCTTTTGTTCTTCCGATCCTCTCCTCTATCCCACCAGAGGTGAGTGAAGAGCTGCGTGCTGCTAACCTCCAGCTGCCCACTGGGGTTAAAGCCCAAAAGTATGAAAACAATTTCACAGTTTCTGCAATATGGACCAAAATGACGACTGTTTTCCTATGCTTTGCCACATTCCGATTTTTTTTGTTGTTAATAAAAGCACAATACAATAGATTAATATCATTTTATAATGTGCAACTAATTACAAAAGCTTTGGGTTTTATTAAATACTTATTTGTTCAATTTTATGTGTTCTCCCCATGCTACTTTCTTTTTTTCTCTTTCTCTTTTTGAAATAAAGATTTTTTTCCAGTTAGAGACATGTGAAAGTAGGTTTGAAATTTGCAGAAAGAGTAGGTTATTAATTACTTCCCTCTTAAGTAAAAGCAGGTAAGACAGAGAATTTAGAATTTTACAAAAAAAGTGCATTTTGGATATCATTTGCTGTTTGCCTTCCTGTATGGTAAAGAACATCACAGAAATCACTCAGAAACAACTGAAACACCCGCATTTGCTAGCACACAGATCAAACAAGGTAAGAAACCTTGATAAGAAGAGAACAACCAATATTAACCTAACTCTTTATCTGGTCATGTAGTTTAAGATTATGGATTGAAACTGAGTGTCAAAAAATAAATTTACTATTCTATGTTCTTGCTGATTTTTTAGGGATATATGAAAGTAATTGAGCAGCTCCCCATGACACACACCTCCAATCTCCTCACCAAAATAAAAGGGAAAGAACCAGATCTCATTATCCTTAAAGGACTGGAGACGGTTAAAATGGGAAAAAAAAAGATAAAAGCAGGGCCAACTGTCTATACTGCAAATTAGAATCACCTCACAAGCAGGTCAGGGCACAGCAGCACTTCAATCAAATTCTGTACAGTTCTGTTTATAGTATTGACAAATACTAATTGAAATGAAATATTATTTGTTCCCTGGTGTTGAATGTTTCTCCTGTAATGACTATAGCGAGTTGAGCTAGCTGAACTTACAGTTCACTTTCTTGGCTAAGACCGAAAAGTTTAAAACAATAGAAGAGAGTTGGAAAAGAGTAGACTTGATGTGCAAACAATGGTGTTGATAAGACCTTTCAATCCCTTCTCTACTTCTAGCTGAGCCTGTCAGTTCAGCATCAGATTGTTATCCAAAGGCACTTTTAGAACTGCAACACAAACTAAAAATAGCACATTGCTGATCACGTCACTATCTCTTAAAAACCATTAATATTCATTCATATTAATATCATTAATATTCACAGGGTTTTAGTTATGTAGTCACTGCAGACTTACTTGGATCTCTGCAAAAAAAATGTGCATTTTGTTTATTTTTTTGACTCTTGGACACCAACACGAACTCTGGTTATCTGAACCGGGGAGATGATTTTAGTAGTCACTTAGTCATCACTACTAGAAAAACTAGTCATCAGTGTCTTTCTAAAGCTGATTACCTGATAAAAAGGAAAAAAAATATAATAGCACTGTTGAGCACAAAAGAGTAAAATCTTTCCTGAACCTTTGTAAAGATGCTTTCCTTCCTATGCATACAAGTATAATCTTATAATTAATATTTGACTTTCAAGAGCAGTTCTTTTCTCAGTTTCACCGGCTTTCTCAAGAACCCTCTCATACATTTTTGCTGCTTCAGAGATTGTTACCTGAACGATAAAAGCTAGTAAAATTATAAGATTACAGTGTCAGTTTCTACACATTCAGAGCTTCAGCAGCTTCCTGAAAAATAAAAAGTGTTCCCACATAATGGCTGTCCAATTAATGGTAAGGTATGGAATGAACCACCATGAAATGGTAGGTTGTAGTCTACATTTCCAGTGACTCATGAAGGGATTAGGAAAAAATTTTTTTTCACAACATGCCACAATAATATCTAGAGAATGAATGTTCTGTTTGGCCCGTTAACTCCAAATTATCTGCCTAAAATGAAATTTAATGTATTTTGGTCGATCACAGTTAAGTGCAATCATCAAATGCTTTACAACCTGATTTGGGTCTTCATGATGCCAGTAACTATTTGCAGTGCAAAGCCCCAAGTTTCTCAATCAAATAAAGCTGAAATAATGTAGAAACCTAATGCTTTAAAACTGACATACCTACTCTCTAACCTTTACAGCACAAACATGTCTAGAAGGTTTGAAATCTAGTATTACTTTAATTTTGAATGTTTTGCCATTATATAATCCAGTATATGACATTTATAGCACAGGAAAAGTGAGATTATTGTCGATGCACTGTATTTAGCTGTTTTTAGGTCAGGCACCACAATTTTCCGCCAGTGAGTAGTGTGCAAGATCAGCAGTGACAATAAAAACACAGCCAAAACTTGATGATTGTATGGAAACCTCTTGGACTTGTGAAATGCCTAAACAAATATAGAAAACAATATCACTTGTAACCTTTTATTTTTTCTCATTTTGGTCTTTGTTATAAATAAAACATAATGTGAACTGATAAATCACAACATTTTTTATCCAGAAAATGTCCCTATTAAATGTGAGTCTCCTATCTTAAAGAGGAAGCCAATTATTTATGAAAATATTACCCTTCCTGGTCCAAAAAGTCACCTCACTTATTTTTTTAAAAATTTTGTTTTGTATTCAAACATACTGCATTTAAATTAGTCCAGATGAAAACACTGAAAAAATTGTATTTTAGTGTTTGTGCTTTATTTTTCTTCTTTTCCTTTTTATTTTTTTTTTTTCTTTCTGCATTTCCCATTTGTAAAGAAGGAAGCTGGGGAAAACAATCTGGAAAACAAGGGAAAAAATAAAACTGGAAAAGAACTCTGCTTTTGTGCTCGGTTACATTCCCTAGTGACATTCACGTTTTAAGTGAAATAGGACAAGAAAGGAAGAAGAAAAAAACCCAAAACCCCAAAAACTACAAACAAAAAAAAGCCAACCAAAAACAAACAGAAAGGGCAAGAGAAGGCAGCCTTAATCACTGAACTGTGAGTTCCCTGACCACTACTGATTATTCCTTATGAAGCTACTCCTCAGAAAACTATTTTAGAGCAAGGAAAAAAAAAAAAAAGAAAAATGAAAGCAGATGTTTACTATATGACAACGATAAAAGGCCAAGGAAGAATTACTTCTTTCTAAAAGTGAACAATTTTTATGCCACAAAGCGTAACCCTCATGTCACCTTCTTTGCTTCATTATAACACTTCTGTAAGATCTGTTTCAATTTCCTTTCTGCCTGCCTTTTTGCTGCAGTTCTAGAATGTCAAGGTACATTTTTAAGAAAAACAAAATCAAGTAAGCCATCATGTTACCAAGACACAGTAAAGATCAAAGAAAAAAAAATAAATAAAAAAACCCCAAAACCAAACAACAAAACCCAAAAAAACATTTGAGAGAAAAATTTCAACTATGTTCTTTGAGTTTTGGATACAAACTGAAAACTATCAAAGGAGTTTGCGTTATTCTTGTTCACCTGGGAGAGGAAAAATCATCAACAAATACTGAAAACCATAAGTACACATAAAGAATGTAAATAATTGATTAAAAAATTCAAGAAAATAATTAGAAACTAAATTACTTGCAAATTTCTATACAAGAGACACTGAAGAAATGAAAGAAACGAGCAGAAGAAGTCTGAGGCAGAGGAAATAAAAAGGTAACAAAATTATATAGGAATTAAAAAAAAAAAAGCAGCTCCTATGTTTAAAGAAATAAGAAGCTTTCCTGTAAAAGAATAAGGCAAATCCTGGAGTTTTGAAACATAGCAAAGCACAGAAACAGAAAAAAAAAACAAAAACCAACCAACAAAAACTGACTCACAGCTATAGACCTTTTCTTTATATTTTGCACATACATTTCCACTAACGTTAAAAATATCTCCCTGTACTAGGATTTGGATCTAAAGCAAGTAGGCATGGTCTCTGGCCAGGATCCACGGCTTTACAACGCGGCGGAGCATGGGCGAGTTTTGTCACGCTGTTGAAGAAAGCACCCTTTGGAACGTGTATTTACTATCAGGAAGAAATCACTCTCAGAAATACTGATTTACACCACCAGCCTCATAGTTCTTATAGTCAGATATAAAGTCCTGACAGAGACAGCCATTTACATTTCCCTTTGAAGATAAGTTATTGCTGCAGATCTTCTGTTAATACTTTGTCTACATCTAGGAGAGATGCTTTACAGTTCCATGAAATTTAACAGATTTACACCTGTGGGGCTGAATGAAAAGCAAATATAGTTTCCTTTAACCTAATAATTCTTATATAGAAAAAGGTTTTAGATGACTCTGTATTATTCATCCGCCCCTGTATTGTCCCTGAAAGAGCAAGATGCTCATTCGTGGTATCTCCCAAGTGCAAAGTGGAGAAAAGAACTATGCTGTTATGTAGTCAGAGAAAGTAGCATGCTGCCATGTAGCTCAGGGAGGTCCACACTTGACGTTACCAGTAGTGGCTTGTGTTCCCCCAAAATTGTATACCTACACAGAAGAAAGTTTGCTTCTATCTACCTTGTTCTGATAACAATCTCAACCCTTGGCCCTGTGAAGGCGTCAGGCAAAAAAAGAGCTACAAGAGCAGTTAGTCCTCAAGTCCTCAGAGAAAACACGACAAAAGCAGCTGGGTTTTATGTAGCAGTCAACATTCGGAGCATTTTATAACAATCCGGGCTCAAGCGTAAGATGAATCTTTTTATACTGTTTTTGCTCTTTAACCTGAATAAACATGGAAAAAACCATAAATGAGTAATACTGAGTGACAACCATTCACAAAGGAGATGAAGAACAAGCTGACGTTATATTCTCTCTTTGGGTCATCACCCTGAAATTCTCTTGTGATCTGTAAAATAACATTTACGCTGTGAACTTGCACATTATGACCCATGACATGATGTTATTTTTTTAATGGCAAATTGCTCTGAACTAGCGAGGCAAGTTTGACAGTCACAGAAGAGCTACTCAAGAGCATGAATTCTGAAGGCTCAAAACCAAGAAAGATTCTGAATCCGATATTATCATATTGAAAATTCTTTGCTTATTTTTAGGTGATGTTATGACTTGATGTGTGGGGCAGCCGACATGCTTTCTGTCAGCATGGCGCTAGCTCTGCTGTACCACGTCTTGCATGCCATTGCCTGTCTGACCAGACAGCTCTTCAGGTGAAGACAGGCCTGGCACAAAGCTAAGTCCCATCTGTCTTTATTTTTTACTGTTTATGTCTTGTATATGTTTTCTCTCATGCTTCCATAGGGAAATTTGCATGATGGTTACACAGAATTCCATTCTAAACCTCTACTTTCTACTAGTACTTAGTAGAGATAAGATCTATTTCAAGGACTCTCACATTTCCTCACTAATTGGGAATCGTCTGTCCATGATTCATGCAGCTGTATTTTATCCTGCTGTTTAAATAGCACACTGTGTGGGCAGAAGTGAATGAAAAGTTACATAAAAGAAGGCAAGAGCTGAATTCTGCCTGAAATTTGTTCTAGCCACCCTAAGTGGCCAGCTGGGCACAGCAGACTGGACAGTGACTGACTCACAGAGTTCCTTCTTCAAACACTTCCCATTGTGTCAAAGCTGGGAATCTGCCATTATCTTCTCTCAGCGGTGTCACAGATTTTCAGATTTAAAAGGTTTCAGAATAACTATTATTCTTTCCTACCTTGTTTCTCTGCCCTGCCTCTTCTATGCTTATTTCATTCTCCTGGCTTCCAGATCAGGAAGTCTTGCAACAGCATGGAAGCCATTTCTAGTACCTGAATGTATTCAGCTGTAGCCCCAGCACAGAAGAAAATATACGGCTGCTGATTCGTGACTAAATAAGCCTGGAAAAGCAGAGCTCTGATGTAGTTAAAAACCTGCTGCAAATGCCAGTGAGAGTCCACACACTACAAGCAGCTCAACAAAGCACATTTCTGTTGCATGTATTACAGCCATTTCTAACATTTGCATGATTACTACATGGATTCTCCAGACAGGTGGGAGTGAATAGGTAGATGGAAACCAAGGCTCTTCCCTGTTATCAAACTGTCTCCTCACCTCTTTTGAGAAGCCATCCAATGTAACACAACCGGAGCAAAGTCGAGTCATTGCATCTTCTCAAGAAGTATTAGAAGTTCTGGTAGTTCTGCACTTGTGTCATGATCAGGACTGATTTTTTTGAGAGCTGGTTGAACTTACACCTCCCTAACAGCTATAGACTGGTTAAATATTTCTAATCATTATTTCCTTCCATACAAAGCACAGCTCAGTTGCATTAACCTTATTTGAAACTGAAGTCTTGATCTGATTCTAGGAACACACAGGTGTCACAAGAAATATTACATGCTTTTTTTTTGGTATACTGTGGGTATTTAGTTGATGGGACTTAAGGCTGTCAGTTTTCTCAAGCTGAGTCTCAAACCATTTTGTGAAAGTTGTGACTGCTACTGATAGCAGTTCACTTCTTTTAGATCTGCTAGGCAGCCGTCTAGTTTAATCTGAAGTCGGTCAAAGGGCTGAGGTGCCCTTTGAAATACGAAGTTTCAAAAGGTAGCTTTGATCCTTCTTTGCATTTTTTGCAACACACTGAAAGATGTTATCAGCCTGTCCACATCAAGCAGAACAACTGAAATGATTTTATTTCAGGTAATGTTACAGTTTCTCTCTCCTTTTGCTTCTTTCTTTCATTCTCAACTTCTGCAATCAATGCAGTTGATGGAAGTTTCCGTAAGAGAAACGAAGGCCTTTTTTTATAGTTTGTTTGTACCATGCAACACCTGGTGGTTTTTCTAATTCTTCTTCACCCTATCAATTGCAGAAGACAGACCAACCGGTAGCTTAATGTAACACAGCACCAGGAATGTATTACCAGTCCACGTGCAGCCAGTTCTGTTGGCGCCTCCACAGAGGTTGTGCCAATTCACCGACAGTCGGGTTTAAAGCCTACGTCTGTTTGGTAGGAAATGTTTCCAAGGAAGCCGTGTTATTTTCAGTTCTAGATACTGAAGATAACATTGTGTGGAATATTAGTGATGGTGTGTGGACTTTGGGGAGGGGGAGAGTAAAGAAAGAGAGTGTAAAAGAAGAGAGGAGGGGAGTAAAAGCATTTTCTGCCAATCAGGCAGCGACAGTAAAAATCTCGTGACAGCTGAGAATTATAGCCCTGGTCTGAGACCCAGTATGTGCACCCAGTTTGCTTGTCAACTCTAGAATTCCTTGGGATGCTTTGAAAGGGCCCATATACTCCTTTATTCTATGACCAATACATCCAGTTATTTTCTAATTTCTATCAAATCGTGTCATCAGTTTTTACTTTATGTTGACTGATGCTCATGTATTTAGGAGCAATTTATATTGACTAAGTGCTGATAATTGTCTCAACATAACAGTGATATCAGAGAGTATGAAAAAAACCTGTTCAGGTCTTACCGGCTTTCAGTCTCAAGTAGACGGATTGGTCTCCAAACTCTCATGTCCTCTACTCCTTTATCTCTATAGAGTTACTATTTAGCTCTCCAGAAGTCCTAAGCTCATGCACGGTCAGCCTTAGTAGCTATTATTTCCCATGTTGCTACCTCATAGCTTTTGATTTCTCTTCAGACTACAGCAACATTTCCCAATCTTTTGTCTTTTTTTAATCCCTCACGTGGGCTTTACTCATCCTGCAATGGATTCTAATTTTCTTCCATGTTTCTAGTTTCATTTAGCAGAGCTTTTCAGTTGTGCATTATGGTTCCACTTAGCAGCTTATACCTCCTTTACAAGTACTGCTTCCATCAACAATGAAAGAAACCTTACCCCTCAGACCAAGATTAAAGCAAGTCATTATCTATGTTTATATGTTAAATGATAACAATTAGAAAAATCCATGAAAATCTTATGATTGCAATTATTCTAACACCAAAACTCATAAACCCTTGGACTTCCACTGTGCCTCTGTTCTGTGTTCATAACTGTAGGGCACAGGCTGTTCTCTCCTTGAACTGACACAAGAGAATTCCTTTAAACTGTGCTCATTTCAAGTTTCCCATCCATAGGCTTCTGAATGCTAGCAAAGAGAAGGGCTTCAAAAGGTGATAGAGGTTCCACAGGCTGAACAATAGCTCAAACCTGGTTTGACATGAGTGAAAGGATTATGATCTCAGCAAGCTTTTCCTTCTCATTCACCAGCTTGACCCCCCTCCTCTGTAAGCTTGTATCTGACCTCTGACGACAAGGCTCACTGGTCTGAGACAGGTATTGCCTGCTCTGGATTCATATCTGCAGTGACACTCCCAATCATAATGTGGAGGAAGGCAGAAAATCCACATTTGTTTTCAGCACTCTTCTTTTTTTTTTTTTTTATTTTACAGGAATTAGTTGCTGTTAACAATCCTCAAAGGAGGGAAGGTACATTTACCCCATGAAACAGTTTATACATTGCATTATCTAATTTAACGTCCAAACTGTCTCTACAAGGTTGGCCTTATCTTTATACAACAAAGAACTTGACAGAAAAGGTAACAGGCTACAGCTGGAGTAGGTGAAGGATTTTAGTGCTTGGTAGGAAGTCCTGAAAAGAAGGTATGAACAGATCTTCCCTGGAAATGATGACAATACCTCAAAAATTCTTCTGTTGTCAGCTATGTCTGTGCCTTATTAACGTCCCATTCTTACTAAGTTTCCACTAACATAAAATAACAAGACATTACATGCAACTGAACTATTCCCTCTACACAAAACACGTGTACTAGCATATTTCATCTTAATATAGTCAAGCCTTCTGAGCATCTGCGAAGCCTTTGCTGACTGGCAGGCATGGATCTTGCCAATCACAGTTTCCTCTCTTGCCCAGCTCTTCACTGGCAAGGAGCGAAACAGCGGCAATAGCAGCGGTACGTTCTGCAGCCGAGTGCTAGATTAAGGCAGACAGGGGGTTCCCAGAGCTGGGGAAACCCAAGAAAGAGCGGTGAGAGCCGGCAGGAGCCGGCAGCTCTCCCGTGGAGAAGGCCGAGAGGGGGACATGGCTGGGGGCATTAGTGGGGCAACCGTGGGAGATTCAAACGCGGTGAAACCTGAAGGGCAGCTCAGTCGGGGAGGAGCAAAACAACTCTTGTCAAAGAGTGCACAGGAATCCTTTGGGAAGGCAATAGCTAGCCCAGGGAAATTCAAGCCCAAGACATTCCTGTATGTGGTTGAGTTCACCAGTACAGAGGCAGCTGGACTCTTGTTCTCTGCACCCAACTTCACACCCTAGCGCTTACATCTAACACTCAAGGGGACCAGATTTTCCCGAGCTGAGCCCAGTACATGTTTAAGAGCATAACAGTGCATTGGTTTTATTGGAACACAATTCATCTGCAAGCACCAAACAGGAGGAAGAATCTGATCCCTCAAACCTTTCTGAATATTTCATCTAGTTTGCTTAGACACTGGAATTGTGTAATCTTCCAGGTATTTTGAGACAACAGAAGAGGTAGAAGGAAACAATGGTGGAATTGAAGCCCCACAGCACTCTGATCTGTCCTAAAAAAATCTTAGAAACCAGCCTACCGTTGTTCCTTAAGGAACCTTGCAGATGTGTTTCTCCTTCCTGTTTCTCAAGACACAATCTGTTCCTTAGCATGGAGTTGAATTGAGTGTATAGTGCCACCTCATCAGGAGCATGCACATATCTTCTGGTTGTAAGAGTAGGTAGCGTGGTGAGTAGCTGAGGATGCCCGGTCTTACGTAAGGGCTGTTGTGCCCCTTTGTCTTTACACGGGAAAAAGAGAAGTGTTGTGTTAAAATCTGAATTCACCGAGCTCAAGCTCCAGATGCTGCTGCTGTTCAAACACCATTACACTTCTCATCTTTGTACAGACTGCAAAAGGCTATATTTGAGACCTGCCAACAAGGCTAAGAATCACAGCCAATACAGGAAAGGGTTTAAATTCCTGGCAGTATGGGATATTGCTGGAGCCCAAAGATTAATGGAGAAATGAGACGATTAAGTAATGGATTCTTTGGAGAAAAAAAGAAGAGATTAGAGTTTGGGTCAGGGCAAAGGTATAACAGTAAAATAGAAGAAGCCTTTAGGAGAGAAATTGCACCCTGTATATTATAGGGGGAAGACATCTTTACACCGACAGAGACTCTACAGCTAGTTTTTCTCATTTTCTTTCTTGGGAATTCTTCCTCTTTCTTCACTTTGACCTTCTGTTCTCTTACTAAGTAAATGTTCAGCGTTAAACCTAATCCCCGCAGAGGAGATGTAAAAGTCAAAGTGAAAAAGCCAATGAAAAAGAAAATACTGTCTGAAGCAGAAATCTGAGTATTATTTAAGTATCCCTACTGCACCTTATCAGCTAGCACAACAGTAAAGAAGATAATCTGACTAGATCTAGTACTTAAAGTGTATGCATTAAGAGAAAAAAAATAAAAATCAGTCTTACACGAGGGACTATGGGAATTAAAGTAAATACGGAAAACCCAAGCTACAGGTCTGTACAGCATTAGCTACCACAGCTTTAACCCATGGAGACTGCTGGACAGTCTCTATATAGTATCACTGGAAAGAAAAGAACACGAAGAGGACTGATAAACCAAAGTAAAGCAGAAAGTAATAAGAACAAAACTATACACAATTGTTTAATACTTGCTTCAGGAGCCTGAGCAGTGATCAGGCTGCAAGAAAAGAATATTTTGCTGTTCACAAGTATAAAGTCCAAATATTTGTTACCTTGTCACTTGGCATCTGAAGAAGAGGATGGAGCTTCAGAGTCAAAATTCTAGAACTACTACTACTCCTGGATTTGAGCAAATCTCTATTTTTACTGCCAAACCCCAGTTTACTCTTCAGAGTCCATCCCTGAAATTTCCTCTTCTATCTGCTGTTTTTACTAAAATATTTTTATGATTCTGAACACAGATGCTTCTCGTTCTGGCAGATACTTCTCTAATAAGTTTCATTGGACATGGCTAGTTGTGTCCTTTGTGGGACATAGTTATCTGGTTACATTTCTAAAATTTATTTTTTAAAACAACATGTTGCTCACTCATACTAGTAGATGCTTCCCCTCTTGTTCTTATCAGCTTGCCCATCAAACTGAATGACTGTCCCTAGAATTAAAACCTTCAGGGAAACAGTTCTTGTGGTAAATGAACCATAAAACCTCATTCTGCTACTGGGACTAAAATGACTTTTTCTTTCAATGCAATCAAAAAAAAAAAAAAATTGCATCACAAAAATTTTCCTCAATAAAACAGTTTCTATTTTAAGAATATCAACTTACACATATGACTTCTTAGAGAGAGAAATCTAAACTATTTCCTTATAGATTCAATTTATCAACATTGAATGCTATTTGCAACTATTTCACTACACAAGGCAATTTGTAGAGATCTTGTAAAATGCTTGGATATCGACAAATCTGATTGCTCTTCAAGAAAAAAAAAAATCTGTGGAATTGTTTCGAACTCCTCCCACAACCATAAAGTGGCATCTCCAGACAGTAATTTAGAAGTTAATATATTGATGATTGTTTTCCAGTTTTACTTTCTTAAAGGAGTACGTTTTATTAACTGAGAACGACCAATTTCAATTTCATTGTTGAAACATATCACAGCAGGTGAGACAGCAATATTGCTCGTGGCTGTGCTAAGCCAAATGTCTTTGATTTTTTACAGGAATCTCTTTATATATAAAGGATCTTCTGATCATGAGAATAAAAATCTGGATCTGGCTCTGCAAGACTGAGCGATTTATGTACCATTAAAGACAGAGAAAAAGCTCTTGTTGCTTTCTATGTGTAGGAACATCACTCATTTCAGTCACCACATTGTCACCTTTAAAGATCAATTTGCTATCCTTTCACTTTTGTTGTTAAAATTCCGGGCATCAGGGAAAACATTTTATGGAGACTGCTTTCTAGAATAAGTAACTGCTCTAAAGCTCACCTTTAGACTCGTATTTCTTACGTTTTCTGCATGGATAATTCTGTGTTCCTGTTACACATTATAACACAGCTTTTGACATTGACAGCTCCTGACTAAAGATTTAAAGAGAACTTGGCTGAGATTTTTAGGCAACTTACATTTCTCTGTTTTGTTTTTTTTTTTCCTCCTCACTCACTTTTTGCTTCCATAAGAACAGAGGAATTGGACTGATTGTCAATATTCCCAGATAAGGCGTATATAATTTCAGGAAGTTTACTCTTTATGATCTGCTGTCCATAAAGATTTTATATACATCTATATTTCTCTATCTGCCTCCAATAACAGCAGTCTATGAAGATGATTCAAATAATAATGAATGAATAAAGTGGATCAAATTCCTGAACACCACCATACAAAATGATCCACTTACGAGGCTCTCCACAATTGCAGATTTTCATTCGGAATTCCAATTGCAAAGAGCCTTTCAGGGATCTGAAAATAAAAGAATTATTTTTTCTTTCTGTCTGCTTCTTCCATCCCTTGGCAAGCACTCGCTGGCAAAAGGCAGCTCTTTCTTACGGCCCATTAAGTACCAGCACCTGACAATGTGTTATGATTCACATGACCTGAGGTCTTGCAGCGGTTCTGAGGCTCCATGTACATGAGCAGAGTGATGCTTTTGGGTAGAGGATCTATTGGCACACGGTCCTTATCACACATTCAGCCTGTCATTATTGGCATAAAATACTCTCATAGTAATAAATCCAGAAACCTTCTCCTTTCTATCTCTACAGTAGCTTACTGTCAATCATTACTGATCATCTTTTAAGAACAGGAGACTTCAAACATACTGAAAGCATATGAAAAGTAATAAAATTGTTGAAGAAATCAAAGCCTTTGGTGTTAATATGTAGAGAAGGAAGGTAAGACTACAGGTTTGATGCAAAGAATCAATGTTTGCCAATTAGTAAGAAAATAAATGGCTCACTGCTGGGATTTATAAAAGTGAGATTTTTGTAAACAACAGCTATTCTATGGCATATCAGATACAAATAAAGAAACTTTATAAAGAAATAAGGACAGATTTTTCAGTGAATTTTTCTGTCAGTGCTGTTACAGCATATAGGATATTTGCTTCATCATAAACTATAGAATATAAGCTATTTGCTATAATATATCATACTAAAGAGACACTTATGTTTCCACATCTGTAGCTGACTTGGAAAGACAGAAACTGTTGGAATAGCCTCAAGAGTATTGTCTTGAAGATGCATTTTAGAGTGTTTTCTTAAAATTATTACTTTTTTTTGAAGATTCTAGCATAAATCCCATCATATACACACTATATAAAGAGATAAAAGTCAAATTACAAATGTAGCAGAGCTTTCCTTACCTCTGAGTTCCTTATCTGAAGTTCAACAGATTTTGAGTCAGGTATCTGTGTCTTTGAAAATATTTTGCTGTTAAATTCACGTTACCCACAACAGAATAGGAGGAAATCTCTCTAAAGATATTAAAATGGCATAACATTAAATCATAAATGTACCTTGACAAATTATAATGCAAGTGTTGAAGCAGGAGTGGTCTAACAATATACAGGTGGCAAAATGTAGAGGCAAAGCATCACCTTCAACGATTACAGTATTTCTTCCATAGCACGGGATATTTCCGTTTACGCACAAGTTGTCAACACACATCCACACGCGAACAATCGTGTTACAGCAGTTACTTAAAAGATAGCTGTCAAACACATCAATAATATATTCACTCTGGGAAACACCAGGCTTGTCACAGACCTTGCGGAAGCTGTGGGAGAAGCCCTGTAGATTACTTGCTGAGCTCTATTTCTGGGCAGCGGTGAATCAACTTGACTACCACAGTCAAGTTGGCATTGCCAAAGAGAAGTTACATTAACATCTAGTTTACGACTTAACCCACACTGTTAAGTCAAACGTCCTTCTTCCCCTGAGGAAAGAAGGATGGTGAATTTCTGACAGTTTACAGAGGCAGTAAATCAGAATAAACCTTGCATTTATTCAATGGTACGGACCAAGAAGATGGAAAGTCAGGCCACCACTATGCCCAGAGCCAGCATCTTGCCCTCGATCCCACCTGGGGTATGAGTAGCCGGCAGAAAGACAGATTTATTCACATCTCCCTGAACAGAAAAAAAAAAAAGCAACGGGCCTTTCTTAGTTACCTGACTGGCTGCCAAATCAAATGCAAGTCTGCTCCTTGCTGTCTAGCCCTTTTTGGCACTTTGTTACTGGAAAAATGAATATCAGCTGCCAACATGAGCTTGCACTAAGATAAACTTTATCTTCAAAATCATTAAATAAATGCTTCTATCCTATAGCTGCCTGAGTTTTTAAGCAGTTTGTGAAAACTGAGTTGAAAATACAGCTTAATTTTCTTGTATTCAAAAGATAATTTTATGCCTTCTTCTTTTATATATGAATCTTTGCAGTTGGTCTACTCTCTTCTGCGTTCTAACCAGATGGATCCCAAGGGGATACAAAGGAAGAAAATGTTTCTTAAAATTGAAAAAGGAAGAGCATATTCTTTTCCGGCCAGTGAAATTGTGGTTCGATATGAACACGAAAAAAACCAAGAGCCCTTTTAAGAAAATATGTACTAATATTTGCTGACATTTTGTCAGGTGCCCAGTAAATGTTATCCTGAGAAAACCATATAAAAATCTCCAAACATTTCGAGAGAGAACGCTTTAAGTAGAAAAGCCAACAACAGGCTAACAAAAGCCTAATTATCATGATGGCAGACATAGTGTACAGAAGAAGTAAGAGGATAGCTGTCAACATCCCCAAAGCAGAAAGGTCACTTCACAGTTACAATAGCTTCACTTATCTTCCTTTTGTCTGACGCTCTCAGCCGGAGATAAATGCCTACATCCACCCTCATCACAACAGGAGTTTTACCATGTGATGCTATGCTTTCCAAAACCAGCCACTTAAGCCGTGCCTAGGTAGTGACACTGAACAAAACCGACCCGGTTTAACTTTGATAGGACTTAAGGACTGACAAACCCTCACGTAGAAACAGGAATTTAGGGCCAAAAAGTCTATCATTTTGTTTAATTTATTCCTGTGTCCAGTCTAAAGGAAACTGAATCAAGTATGGAGAAGATTTATGCCAGAAGAAGAGCAATGTTACTTCTTAAAATTAATTGATGAAAATGCCATTTAAAAACCAAAGGGTTGCTTAGTAGGTTTCCACATGTTCACTGTAGCTATACTGTCAGCACTCTGCAGATTTTTCTGTTGTCCTTTTGATAGTGGCTAGAGCAAGCTGAAAGGCATTTGCGTAGTTAACAGACAGAAGCTTTGTATAGGAAAATGGTGAAAATCTGGGTGTCTCAGGGAGATCTTACCTTAGCTTTTGTCCTGAAGACAAGGAGGCACCACAGCTGCGGCTGGTGTGGGTACTAGTCACACACACACACACACACACACCCCCAAGAGGTCAGAAGTTTACTGGTGAGGAAGACTTCGGGTTCCATTACGAGGAAGACTACCAGTCTTCATCCAACGACCCCCAGAGGGGACCCAGCGACCATCTAAGCGTCATACAGCGCCTGGGCGGGACAATATGTAAACTATCTGTTGAATATTCTGATGAGTTCATGGAAGTATAATGAATATGCATGTTTTGTACCTATAAAAGCAAACAAGCTTGAGTCCCTGGTGTGCATATTTGGAGGAATGATCCCCTATGCACCCGGCGCCGCAATAAAGAATACCCACTTAATAGCCTCATGGACCATTGGGCGAAATTTCTTCGAATCACTTTCTTGGTAAAATAATTCTTTCTTAGCTTCTGTACGGAAAATCACGTATATCGAAGATCAGTGTTCACAAAAGAGACAGAAGTGTTCTGCAAAAAAGTAAAATTGACTTTATTCAAATAAAGGGAGAGTGCACTGGGCATATCCTGGTGGGGTGTCTCGAAGTGCTGGGGAGTGCAGCCCCTTTTTGTCCTAATTTCCCGGCCGCATGAGACCCTCTTCCTTTCCCCATTAGCCAAGGTACTAGGAAGGTACAGATTTCCCGGTCCACCTACTACACGTCTGCCCTTAATATGTACCCCGCCTCACATCATACATCGCATGTATCACTAACTCTACTTTACGCCTCTCCTGGGAGGAGAAGTTACTATTCATAAGCCTATTACGCCTGCATACTCTTTCCTAAAGTTCATAAGCTTAACATTTTGAAATGGTGTCAGCCTCCCCACCCCGCTCACTTATCTCCCAGTCCTATCTGACTCTTCGATTGCCAATTAGCACTCTCCTGCAAAGCCATCTCCTTGGTACAATGGGGTGTCCTCCTTTGGAGGTATATCCCTCCCCGTATCCCCTTAAGCTGTCTCCTTGGTATTCTCTTTCTGTAAAGACATCTTTCCCAATCCTCTCACTTCCAAATAATTGTGAGAATTATATGCTAGTAGAAAAGAGGAAATAAATAAAGGTTATTGTTATTTCAAGTGAAGATTCACCTGATTAGATCTGCATTTCCAAGGTGTGCTTGAACTACTAATAGCGTAAGGGAACTTCTAGTACGCTACATCTTTCTGTGACCATTCTGAGAACTCTATTGGCAACAAGCATACTCTGGAAGAATTCAAAGCATGTACTCTGGAAGAATTCAAAGCATGTTTCATCCATTTGACTAGGTATTTAAATTACAGACTTTATATTAGCTTGCAAAGTAAGCTTATGTACTCTTTTGGGGCTTAGAAAACAATAATTGCTTCATTTAGGTTTTCATTTTAAATCCAGGTGGAGGATTGATTTTTCAGTTAGAGAAATACCCAAATCTACCACAAGAGTTATAACTTCCTATTCAGTCCTATGCTAGGTAGCTGAAACAGTAAAAAAAAAAAAAGAGGATCTTTGTTTCCCATTTCAAGCGCATTGATCTGTCATGAATAGAATAAAACTGAGAAGAAAATAAGTTGATTAAAAAACAATTATTGTGCACTTCTTTTGTAACAGGCAGAATAACCTTTACAGCATCCTATGATTCATTAGTGAATATGTCAAGAACCTGCAAATAACACTTGAAGCTTGCTTTTTTGGTCTCTTAATTAAACTAACAGTGAAAGTCTTATCTCTTGAGACATATGCTGCTGCTCTGAATATTTTAAGCAATATTTCATTTCTTTCACTTTAAACATGAAGGTGAATTAAACAAGTAATAATGTTCGGTTCAGACTCAAAACTACCAGATTAAATACCTTTTATATAACTAATTTGCTTGATCTACACCAAAGGATCAGCCCTTTCTTATTTTTATAGAGCATAGGTTGTTTTATAGCAATGGACACTTCCAGTCCCATCCACAGTGGTTAAGCAGCTCCAGTTATACAGCAAATTGAGTTTGTGGCCCTTTTTGAAATAATGAAGCTGCAGTTACATTTTGGTCCAAAGTTCAAGCTCTCTTTTCCCCCAAAGACAAGCCTGTATGATTCTTAACAATTTAAAGAGAAGTCCTTCGCTTTCTGTTCCTGACACACAAGTAAAGAACCATATTCCACCATCTGCTGAAGGGTGGTGAAACCTCTTCAGCCGCTGTATAAACTAAAACGCATGTAGTAAACTTCTTCTGTATCTCAGAAACATACCCCTCGAGGCTTAGAGAGCAGCAACAAGAGCTTCCGATGCCTTTCAGCTCTATTCCCCATTTCAGTTGTATAATGGAGTCGGGTGATGCAGAAGATAAGGCATAAGCAGAAAAGTAAACCCTGTAGGTTCACATCGCTTTACTTCAAACGCCTGACAAATATGGCAACGTTATTTCCACCAGAAGGTGCCTTAGACACCAACTGGACTGTTCTTTGAGCAGGTTCCATCAGTCTCTATCCACCTACTTTGCCTTCAGTTGCAAAATACTCTTCTCTAGGATGAAGTATTTCCTGTTGGCATAGCAGAGGGTTACCGTACTCTTAGCTAAATTCTTTATTATTTTTTGAGTCAAATATTGGACACCTCATGCAGCTTTATATAAAAACCTCACACAGTCATCTTAGGATGACTTTTATTGCTGGTTTATATTTCAAGAGTCAGAGATGTAGTACTATTAAGTGCTCTTCACGTGACTAATTATCATGTCAGACAAACATGATTATTAGTATACAGGATTCCGCCTTCCAGTCCTCTTTCCTCTAAAATTTCCTAAAGAAGTTCACAACTTTTTCACTTTTACCTTTCTTTTTCCTCTCTCTCATGTGTTATTTAGTTTGAGGTCAGACAGACAGCTACCATCAAAACTTTATCATAATAATAGACAAATTTTTACTACTTGGATCTTTTCTTTAAAAGGTATACAAGAAACTCGAACGAGGAAATTTTAAAGTCACCTTTTTTTTCATAAATGAGGGAAAAAATATCATGATAGACGTTTTCGATGAGTGAAAGGTCATTGCATGCTGTGAAAAAATCTGACCTGAGCATAAAACAAAACTATTTATTATTACCCAGTGAATTGTAAGAGACAGGAGAGTAGGCAATATTTGCTTGTCTAAATTTGAAATCTTATTTTTTTCTAATTTGTGAAATGTTTATAAACTAACTGGAAAAAGTTTTGTCAAAGATTCATTCATCTGTTTGACTGATTACATGTTGATCATTTTCATGGTACCTGTGCTTCGAAAACATCGTGGAGGTCATTTTCACAATCC
Organism: Baryphthengus martii; assembly: GCA_013396935.1. Classification (NCBI taxonomy): domain Eukaryota; kingdom Metazoa; phylum Chordata; class Aves; order Coraciiformes; family Momotidae; genus Baryphthengus; species Baryphthengus martii. The sequence goes on from VWZK01000706.1 coordinate 152,777, forward strand.
TTCTGCAAAGTGAAAAAGCCTTTTTTTTCAGTTTTACGGGTTGAAGATAGAGCCTGAACACTCAGGCAGGAAGAGCTGAGCTTTGGAAATTTGTCTTGTACTGTCCAATGGGGAAGACAAGACTTGAAGTTTTAGTCCTTGTTAGCTGGGAAATCCAATTCCACTTACAGTGGAAGAGCAAAGGTCTGATCTGACACTAATTAATGACTTGAAACTCACAGTACAGAAAACACAGTTTTAAAGATGGTATGTTTTTTAAAGACATTATGCTTTTTAAAAGACATTATACTTTTTTTTTTTTATGCTTGCTCAGGGAACAATCTGACAGGCACCGGCACCGACAGTTAATTCACACAGAAATGAATCCCTGTTTTTCCCTTCCAAGGTGTGAAACAGATCTCCACCAGGGCAGTTCCTAGAAGATGCAGACCTATGAAATGCTGCATGCAGAATCATGTCTCTGCATTTGAGTTATATAGCGGAGTAGCACTTGGAAAGCCAAGGATTATTGAACAGTTCTTCTTCAGGACTGTATGGAAGCAGAAATCAGGAAACTGAAGTTCTAGAGTCTCGGTCAGCGAATTTACTATGGAAATTTGGACAAGATGTCTAATCAATCACTCCCTATTTCCTTATCAGTGAGGATAAATATGCACTTCATAAAAACAAAAGAAACCAAACCAAAAAATCTGTCTGATAAAAAGTAATTGATATTTTAAAAACTATATAATGTAGAATATATGCGCAACTACAGGCAAAGGGCAACCAAGAAAGCACATATTTACCTAAATAGAGAAAATGCCTTAAAAAAGAGCTTTAAAAAAACCCCAAGCGCAGTAACAAAAAAAACCCCAACCAATAAATAAAAACCACTCAGTCTCAGAAAAAAAATGTTTCTGTTCAACACTAAACTCCTCTAGCTTTTTCTAAGTTATTGATAAAAAAAAAGGTACAATTTACAATTGTATTTACCCAATACAAGAGACTGAAAAATAAGTTCCATAGGAAAAGAGTGAGAGTGACTTCTCCTGGGTTTTGTATGTTTGTAGCAGAAGGGTAAAAAAGTTAAATCTGAAATACATTCAACTTAAATCCCATTGTCAATTCATTCACCATTTATGTTCACCATCACAACAAGATCTGCACAAGCTTCTGTGGGCATCAGTACCAAAAACTTATCACACAAATTGGTTTTACAATTTACACAAATATACTATAATTTTTATCTATATTCTGGTTTTCAGTGACTATTATTTCCATTTGGACTTCTTCATGGGTATATTCCATACATCTATTTCACATCTAAAAGTGTTACTTAGCTTTCATTGTTAGTTCATTAACCTTGTGCATGGCATCTGTCTCAAATCATACTCACTGGAACTGTGTCTCTTTTTTTCCTCTTGTTTTTAACACTACCATCAGTGAGCAACAGCAGTGAAATATCCACAAATAAATGTGTGTATCCCTCCACCTCTATATAGGTACTTCCACTGCTGCCTCAGCGATGGGCAATGTGATGCATTCTCCATGATCATTAGCCTTCCTGTGACAGTTTCTAAACAGTGGTGAGCTTCTGGAGCAGCAGAAAAGCTAGGGATGCTTCTGAAACTCTGGTTATCCTGAAGCAGGTAAAGCATTCATCCTTTGCTGATGATACTGACTCCTTGCCTTGTCAAAATGAAGCCCATTGTGGGTTTTTTGAGGAAATGCTTATGCTTCCCTTCAGTACTGAGCCATTGTCTCATGCTGATTCTCTTGCTGCCTTGCTGATCTTGGGATAATTGGTCGAGAGGTCACGGACTAGCTGAGGAAAATAAAGTCTCTGTCGTGACGGTGCTAGATAAGCAACATTTGATGGCAAAAGTTACTGAGCTGATGTATTACATGCTGTACCTAAACAGATATTCCCATCACTGTATCATTTTAATATAACAGTCTGTACAGCAGAGGAGGCAAAGAATGAGCTATAAAAAATTTAAAGAACTTGCACTTGATGAAAGCCGGAATATATCTGGCAATGACCATATTTCGACTCCAGACACCTACATCCATCAAGGACACGACAAGTTATAGGACATGGATGTGAAAGAAAGAGAAGCAAGTGAAGTGAACCTGATCAGTAGTAATAGAATATTAGATCTATGATATGTCACTGACTCCTTGTATCCCTCTAAAGGTGATAATCAGGGATTACTCCTGTCGTAGCATGTAATGTGTAGCCTATAGAACCTTTCTAAATCTGCACGACAATTAAGTGCTTTTTATTAAGGTTAATTAGATATTAAACGTGTCACTTGATGTAGCAAATGCTGCAGTTACTTGAAAAAAAGGAAATATACAGATACAATTTCTAGATAAAAACCTAATTTTTTGACCTTCTTGTTTCCTTACATGACTGAAGTCAAAAGAACTATTTCCTGTAGTTTATCCAAGACTATTTATGATGCCTTTAGACCATAGAGCTGCAAGTCCGTAATACCCTTAAAACATGTTGCAAATGATGACTACAATACACAGTTTTAAAATACAGCAGTAGCGGTTTAACAAAACACAATATATAATATACAAAATTAATTCTAAACAGTAAATGTCAAAGGTATTTCTTCCAGGTGTCATTAATTCATACGGTTTATGCCTTATTTTCTCTTTTTGGCTATGCAGATTTCTGTAACACATTGTTTCACCTGGTGCTTCATAGATGATGGAAGCTACTGAGGTCAAAGTAGAAAAATAATATAAATTGATTTAACCAAAATTGCCAGTAGCACTCTAGGCAGATGCAATTCAATATCAAACTTTCTATTAAAAAAGGAGTTTCCACGTTTCAAAACGCGTATTTTGAACCGTTCCACAAAACACCCCTCAGCTTTTCAATCAATTGCTTTGTACAAATTCGATAGGCATTTATAATTTTAGTAATCTCTGTTTAAAGCATGCAGTAGTTCCAAACAATTCCGTATCTTTCTAGCAGGCAGGAAAAACAACAAAAAACTCCATGCCATCGTTGTATACCACAGATCAACACGGGCTCTCACATCTCTTTTCTGTCCTCATCCTCCCCTCCACCTAAGAAAGTGAGGTTCCTTCAGTTGGTACTAGCCCGTTGTTTCGCAGTTCCTTAGATACCTTAGTCTCTCATTTTGCTAAAGGCTTTCACTTTTCCCACTTTCCAACCTGTCAAGAATGACCCTTCTTTTCCCTTGCTCTCTCTTTTGCCCCAAGCTACCCCTTGGTTCTCTTAGTGGTGATAAGAACATGCATCCAGAGAGAAAAAGAAAAAAAATAACGAAGAGACAGAAAGACTGAAGTAAGAAGAAACGAAAGAAAAACATGCTGTGTCCTGTAAGTCCACCACGAGCTCCAGGCAAAATAAAGCATTCTTATGATATTAGTATGGTACTAGAAGGCTTGACAGGAACCTCACACAAGTTTCCATGCATAACAGAGTCACAATATTTCAAAGTTCATTAACCAATTTTCCAGAAATGCCTTTCTTCCAATAGTATCAGCTCCAAAGCAAAATTACAACATGTTTTCATGTAAAATTAAAGGCTGTCTCTTCAAAAACCCTTCAGAGAAGATTAAATCGTAATAGGAACAATAATTAATAGACTCTAGCTAACCCTAAGAACTCCTCTTCAGCAGAGGAAGACTTTCCGTGTAGTTAATCTAAGAAGAGATATTTCCGTAAAACAAGGAATTGCTTTTCTTGTACAGGATAGTAGAGCTAATTTTTAAAAAGCAATTTTGCTGGAAGAATACTTTGGAAATAAGATTTTTGGATATGAATACAAAGCAATGCTAAGCTCTGTTAGAGCTCAGCAGAAACTGTGTTTGCACATGCCTTCTTACTTGTGTCTGGAATGACCCTGGAGAAATACTTCAACACTTATAAAGTAACATCTTCTTAATATCAAACATTTGGCACCTCAGATCTCCCATTTTCATTTTACTTTTGTAAGTTCAGATCAAAACTTCCTTAATATGACCACATAAAATAGGAAAGGAAAACAAAAAATTTCTCTCTTACTGTCTTCTTGTTGTTGTCACAGGTGCAGGTGGAAGGGTGTTGTGGAGGAGAGGGGAGAAAGTATTCCTTCCTTATGGCAGTACACAGATTTATTGGATATATATTTGCTTCATACGAATAAGGATTTTTGTACCATAAGTTGTGTTAACTCTGTAAATAGACTGAGGGAGACTTTTCTGGAGCAAAATATAACCCGAGTGAAGAAATTCTCAGAAAAGAGGGAAAGTAAAACTTGTACTGTTATCATTTAATGTATAATCTGTCAGACATTCACAATAAAGGAAGACTTCATTTGCTCTTCTTGTCTGAGCTTCCTTTTAAGTCAGAGCAGCACACTGTGCCTAAAAGGTGATTTTTCTTGCTTGGTTTAAAAGCACTTTCTAAATATCCATCTGTAGTTACAACAGTTCTGCATCAGTACATAGCGGATCTGGGCTGTTCTGCATTGACTGGATTACTTTAAATCACCCTTGATGTGCTGCCAGGTAGGAAAAAAAAAAGACTTAAAAGTTTGTATTAACTGCTTGAATATGCCATCTCGGTACAAATCTAATTACGGATTAGATTTTATTCCTCTACATTCACACAGATCAGCAGGATCAATGCACATTTACCACCTGTATTGTATTTCGGACATAACTTGGAACAGTTTTATAGGTATAACGTCTTCATGTACTGCAATATTTAAATGTATCACCCTTGACAGTGTAGATTTAGTCTTTCTATTGCAAGTGAGAATCATTCAGAGAGTCAGCTATACCAGCAGCAAACTCAGGCAAAAAATATCTGCTGTATTTCCCACACCCAACAGTTTGAGACCTACAGAATAAAAAGGAAAACTCCACAAAACCTTCAGTTGTTGAAATATATTATCATAGAATCCTTAAGGTTTGAAAAGGCCTCCAAGATCCTCAAGTCCAACCTTCTCCCCAACCCCTCCATGACCACTAGATCATGTCCTAAAGCACCGCATCCACCCATTTTGTGAATACCTCCGGAGACGGTGACTCCACCGCTTCCCTAGGCAGCCTGTTCCAGTGCCCAACCACTCTCTCAGGAAAGCAGTGTGAAAGTAACCGTGGCCAGGTCCTCTTCTGGGAGGACAATGACCATTGGTTGAGTTCACCTCTCAGCCAAGGGGGGGACCAGTTACCATGACCAACTGGACTGTTGTCACTCACGTATTTAAGAACAATTAACCTGAGAGAATGATGCAATGCTTGAAATCAAGAGGTATGTGTGACTGCATTAAGAATAGACACTGCTGGCTTTGATAGGAGGATGAGAAATGATTTTTCTTTCAAAGTGTGTTATGTATTTTAATATAATTTCCATAATTCTCAACAATTTTGTGCATATTCCAAAACCTGCTGCTGCTGCTCAAGATAAAGGTAAGCTTCCAGCTGGATTTTTCCTTTCTTTCAATGAAACATGAACCAAACCCAGCCTCCTCTGGGAGGGAATACAGAAAATGATTTCCTCCTTTTTAATAAGTCAGCTGCCTTCTGCTATTATTCGGCATTCTAATTCAAGTTAATTGAACTCTCTTGTTTTCCATAAGCCAAGGAAATATTTTTCTGTACACTTCATAATGTGTGACATAAAATTCTTTGTTCTCTCTTACAATTGTACCTTCAGAGAACTTATATTCCACTATTTTCATTCTGTTTTATTCTATTTGCTCCTATAAGAGATCCTGAAACTTCTGCTAAGATTTGAAGTTCCTTAGGGTTTGTTTCTATATCCATCCAGGTGAAAACTCACCTGCGGTTCTGGAGATTCTTAGAGCCTCAAAACCTGACAGCTTTTACAAAGTGTCCTCTAACCTGCAGGATGAAGTCTCTGAATACATACTATGTTAAAAAAGACTCTGACAAAGCATTCTAAGCTCTCTTCCTGGAGTAGCATTCAAGTTCTTATTTTATTTCAGAAGCTTACCTTTAGTTTCTCTCAGTTTCAGGCAAGCTACTGAGATGAGATGAATACTGATTTTGTATAATTTTTTTGTACATCAGGAAAAGAGGCTCTGGTAATAACCAGATCATGTCAAAGAACAAAAAGTAGCCTGAGATGAGTAGCTCATGATTGTTAGCATTCAGAAACCTCTACTGCACTTAGAACAAAAGATCGGTTTGCCTTCTGGAGGACGTTCCAGACTTGTTTGGAAGATACAGTGTAGATAGAGCCAGGACAACTGGCACTTGGGTTAACTCTTGAGCTAGGATTTAGTGATGGAAAGAAGAATCAGCTCTGTGAACACAGTAATGGAAATTTGGAGAGAAACCTCTAGCGAAGTTATTTCCAGCTATGCAGTATAAAGCATTACCCAGGCATCTGCTTGCATTTGTATATACTGTCAAATTACATTTTAATGGGGACTACTTTGCTAGTAAAAGAAAATATTCAAATGTTATTTCCCTAGAGTCTTTTCACGTGGAAAGACAACTATGCCTTCTCTAATTTCCTTTTATTTTTCTTTTCACTGAAAATTTCGCAGCAGAGTATGATACCAGATTTCTCTGTCTTTTTACTACTTCTCACCATAAGGCTTTACTAAATAATTCTAAAGGAGTTTAGAATCTACAAAGGCCTTTATTTTACTTGAACTAAATGTTGCTGGGAAGCAAGAGTCATATTGGTGTTTTAGTGCATTCCCTTTGTTAGAGGCTTTCTGCTGTTTCTCTAGTTGTAAGACGGTCTTCCTTGAGAACTAATAAATCATGTTAAAAAGTGAGGTGATCATTAAAGGCATAGAGTTTGTCAGTTGTTTGCCTTCTGAAAGTTCTCCTCAATATATTTTAGTTACATCTTTAAGCTAACATTTATATGATTTAATCCAAAACTAAATTAGTGGTGATTTGTATCCAGTACAGGAAAGCATATTTTTGCTGACTGACTCTACTCCTTGTTATTTGTTGAGAATTGACCTTAGAAAGGAAGCTTGAATAGGCCTAATATCATCTTGAATGAGAATTGCTGCCAAGCAACACATCATTCCTCTCCAGAGTGAGATGCTACAATACGATGAGTGCTCCAGTGACTGCTGTGAACAAACTAGAAATAAATAAATCCACTGGATAATGATAGGTAGCATTTGAGACCGTCAAGGAATGAAAAACAAAGCATGGAGAGATGGGACAGCAAGAGAAAAGAGCCTCTGCGCTTCTGGGGACTACCTTCGACCCATGAGCTCCCAAATCTAAAAACTCATTTATGTCTTATGGTCATACATGCGTGCGGATTTACCAAGCCATGAGCTATAATATCAGCTGTCACAGTTAAAGCTGAAGAGATGCATGTTGTCAAACCTTAGTTCTAATTCACTGACATGAAAGCAAATTAATGCTAAATAATGCTAACAACAGTATCGATTAGTAAAAACTGACTCTTCCGATTCTCTCAAATTTTTTTAAAGTGTGTTTGTGCATCATAGTGTGAATAGCATTGGTCACAGTGCTATTTAACGTATGGAGAAGGGATTAGTAAAGCAAAACTTATGCACTTGATAAATGAAGGGTACGGTGAGAAAAAGGTGTTTTCCACTTTGATGTTGTCTACTACTAGTGTCAATATAAAATACATTTCAGTAGAAGTTCAGTTCTGAGTAGGATGCTAATAAAGGGAAGTCAACCATGGGACTTCACAAATTCGTCATTAAAATGGGTAGCTCTCAGACTCTCTATTCATTTCACATCCAACATTCCTGTCCAATTTGTGGAAGTCACAATCTGAAGTACGACACTTGAGAACTGAGCTTAATGACTAGCATTCTTTAGTTGCATAAAATGAGGAGGAAAATGTGACCAATCACGACGACAAGTGCGCTTTTTAGAACATTTAAGAAAAATTCCTTGGCACAAAAACGACTGGGCATGAAGACAGTTTGCAAAACACTGGTTCCTTCACAGATTTCTCGGTTTGAAAGTAAGTACAAACACACAATGATGAAATCTCATCCACACACAGACACTCCTCTCCTTAGCTTTCAAGAGGGTGTTGAACAGCTTTAATATAATGACCCGTTATTTTACATTTCCCAGTAGATCACACCCATAGGATGATGACGGCTACCAGCACTCAAAAACTGAACCTGTACTTTATCGTAGCTTCTGCTCCATGTATGTCCCACACGTGCGCACAGACACAGGCACACATTCTGAAACCATGTAGAAATGATACTTGTATATTTTGTTAGCCTGCAGGAAGAATTGTTTTGGCTTTTATCGTCGAGGGTACGAAAAACTCAACATTAAATCATTTCAAATTAATGGGAATTTTTCTCTTAGGGCAGAAATAATTCTGTGTCGTCCCTCCTGGAATGCAAGTAAGATGATTTCAGCCTCTTGGGAGGAGATACAACAGCTTCGCAGAAGAAGCCTTTCTACTGACTTTCATTTAATTCCCAGTAGGTGCTTCATTTTCTCATAAAGACTTCATCATTATTTTTCCTTTCTGTTCAGAACAAACATCTTTCCCTTCAGCTGCAATAAAAAAGATCTAAACTCAAAGAGCCTACTTTTTCATAAAACATATGACATGCATTTTTCCTTTCTAGGAGCAGACTTCTGATTCTGATGAATGAACAGGAAGAATTAAATCTAAGTTTCTGTAGGACCCTTTGAAAAAGAGATGCTGAAAGATAAATATATGGATAAGAAAAAATTTAATTTACAACTTAGCTTACCTGCTGTACACTTTGATCATCTCACTATTTTGTCCTTTTTCATGAGCTTAAGTCTTTAACAGCACAGGTTTCTAGAGATTCTTATGGGACATCCTTCATGACGGGAACCAACTTCTGCTTCTTCCTTCTATTTTTAATCACATCAATTTTTAAACTGAGTTAATTCTAATTTTTTAATCCTTCCCTCTCATGCTCCAGCTGTCAAGTTTTCTTGAAAGCCTTTGGTGAGAGATATTGTTAAAAAAAAAATTGGTAAGTTCAAGTAGCTTAGATAAAAAAAGATTTTTTTCTTATCCATGTGCTTGTTGCTTCCTCCAAAGAGTTTTGGAAAAACAAGCAAATTTAGGGATGCTACGGAGAGTATCACTTTTCTATTAAATCATAATTTATAGAGAATGATATGGTATTTTCAACAGTACATTTTACTTGTACTCCCTAAAACATAAATTATGGTCAGATAAAATGTAAAGAAGTTTCATTTCATTGGACTTTTGGATTTATTTTTTTCTTTACAATTATTTTATTTTTCTGTTTCTAAAGGTCTGAGTCCTTATATTGAGACTACCAGGCTATTCTGAAATAGGAAGAAAGTGAAAAGTTATCTAATCAAACTTTAGAACCAAGAGAGGAACCAGTAAAACAAACCATGTATCCAAGACCCTTGGAAAAAATTACAGCTGCCAGAAATGAAGAACAAGTATGTACATTTCCACTAGGTAACAGAGAAAGAAATGAGCATTAGACACTGTTCACTAAAATTGTCTTGAGTATGAAGCATGAAGCATTCTAGATAAAGCTGCTGCACATTTCTAATAGTTTCATCCAAGAATATTCACCTCACACCTTCAGAAGTGGTACCTGTGTAATAAAGAGTACAAGGAATAAGAGCTATCTATGTAATAAAGAACAGAAGGAGCAAGAACACATTCTCTCACCATTAGCAACAAATAAAATGATTTCATAAACTGAGTCTTAGATATATTGTGCCTTCCAAGTGGATATGGGGAGACCAAGCTGTTAGTATATGTTCCATAGATTATTTTGTTGTCTCTTTCTTTTAAAACATGGAGTAGTACAATAAGTTCTTTATTAACTTTCTAGTAAATGAGAACTGGAATTTTAGGTGGTCAAAGCCACACTTACCAAATAAATCAGACCTCGTACTGGGGAATTTTATATTTTAACACATATGTTTTAAACTATTCAGGAATGAAAGGGAAAATACAGAAAGCTATGGAAATATAGGCAGCATATCAGTAGCACTGATTAGTAAAGATTTTTTTAACGTTGCTAATAAATTTGACAAAACAATACTCTAACAATCTGTTTGTTGCTTCAGTGTTAGCAGGAGAGCTAGATGAAAGGGGAAATACTTTTAAACTCATATTTTGATGCAGAAAGTGGAAGATTTTTTTCTCTGAGGTTTCAGGTATTAGGAGTTTGCTCTTATATGCAATTTGCAGGCAAAAATCTTAGTTTCGTAGGATTCTGAGAAAACAGAAGAGATTTTATGCAGAGATTCATGTTCACAGTTTTTAAAGTTAGAGCAAACTCTAGATGGTTGGTATTCCTGCTAGAAACTATGGGTGGATGAGCAGGCAGTAGTATATAGAAATTCATGAGAAGCCTGTACACAATGCATGAACAGAGCAGATATTCCTTTTAAGAAGAGACAAAATTGTTTTTCTCTTTCTGTTATCTGTACCTTATCATTGGTTGGGATGGTAAGGCTCGAAATAAAGGAGTCCTGATGAGGAAAGAAATATTTTAAAGGGTATCTTAGCAGGTTGATGAAAGAGGATGAATCTAAAGTTTCTGAAGCGTATTCAAATTTCTCTGTTATTACATGAAAAGATTCACTGACTGTTTTTTGCTTTATGCAGCACCAGTCCAAACATAGTCAAAGTTAAATCAACTCTATATGATAACTGCACAATCGCTGCTATTCACAGCATTCAACCCACCTCACTTTTTTTTTTTTAAACCATTAGAGATTTCCTAAATATGTGCCAAAATAATCTAAGTTTTCTTCCTCTTTAATCTGGCTAAAGAAAACAAACAGGTGGACCACTTGGCTTACTCTATACAGATGACTATTTTTTCCACAAGGATTTTTTTAATCTCTCTCCAAGAGAAACTTTAGTAATAAGCAATTCCCCATAAAGAACTCTGTGCTAGTTTATGATTCCTTGCCTCACTCCCAAAGCCTGAGAGAAGAATGTGACATTAGATTCCTTTTCATCAAAAACATCACTTCTTAGAAAAACGTTGCCTCTAAATTGACTATGATGTTTAGCCAGCATAATGGAACTATGCGAACTATTCTTTATATTCATGCATTTTATACCTCCTTAACCAGTAGTGTTTTTGCTGCCCAGTGCAATTTATGGCTCATTACCAGGATGAATACAACATATAGTAAACAAACTTTTTTATAATTTTCGCTGGCAGCGCTTAACATTTACATACATGGAATATTAGCACAAGGGATACAAAGTCATTATATTCCAACGCTTTGTGAAGTGGAAACCCTCTCCTCAGCATCACTCTGCACTGCATTTCAAACGACTTATGTTAATTTCCATCATTTACAGAACATAATGATACAAATCAGTTAGAATGCGGCGCAGCGGTCTCCTCCAAGTGTTTGGAACTATGAGGAACACGATAATGGCATTATAAACTGTAAGTTGAGAATTGAATTTCCATTTCTAGGCAAAACTGTTATTGCTTTACTCATGATGGATGACACTTTTCCTGTTATAACAGCTACTGGTCAGCTGCACTACTTTCCCTTAGTGACCTCACTGAGCCCACCTAAAGCAATAAAGAAAGATCAATCGTACTTGATCTTACTTGAAGTGACCTTCTTGTCTGTTTTCTGGATGATATTAGACTGACTGAGAAGAGCGATAACCAACTTCACTTCAAATGCTTAGGAGCCTTAAGCATATACAGAGTTCATAGCTTAAGCCTTTGATATATTGAAAGGAGATGGCAATAGCACAGCAAATGTTTGCCTTTCAATTTGACATTCCGGTGAGAAGGATAATAAACACTGTGTTCATAAGTATAGATAGCTAGAGCAAGCAAAAAGTCATCATTTCTCAAGTACATGCATGCCGGGAGGTATTAGGAGGAAAAGGTCAACTGATTATCCAAAGCCTATCAAAAAAGGCTAGTTACATCACACAGGACAGCTAAAAGAAGTCCTGCATCAATAGGAGAAATACTTTTTTCCTTTCTTTCCTGCGCCTCCTCCTCAAAATGCTATATCAGTAGTTTTGAGTAGAAAGCTGAAAAGGACAGTGATGAGTTGGATAGACCCAGATTTGTTCTAGGTTTTACCTAAGTCTGTCAGTCTCAGCCCATCACCCTGACAGGGTGCTCTGCAGTTACTGATGCATAACTGCAGACAGATCTCAATTATGTAAAGCCCTAAACTTCTGTTTGCTAAGGGAAGTAATTTACATCATGACTGTACACTTCATATTGAGTAACTATATGATCTCTGTCCCCTGAGTAGTTAATAGCCTAGGACTACCGGAATTTCTGTTGTGACTGTTATAAACTTAAGAGCATGACTTAACCTACGTTAATCATTGGTATACAGTGAATAATCCTTATAAATGTGGATACATTTTCATATACCTGCATCAGGAGCACAGCAGTTACCCAACAGAATTACATCAACGGTTTCTCTGACGCAGTGTACACATAGTGGTGATCAGCACTGGTGTAATCCTATAGCTAGAAGAGTATCAAACACAAACAAAAATTTTCCAAGTTCTCAAACAAGCAGTCACAAAGCTCCAAAAATACTTTCCAAATTTTAATGATATTCCTTTGTGAAACGATTTTGTAAATTAATGCACCATATATGAATTCAACTGATATACTTCTCCAGTTCCTGTTTGAGCCATCATTGCCTATAGCATCAAGGTCTTATTCTTAACATTCTCAAGATTATGCCATAAAACATTCCCTTGATCTGTTTCTAATGGACCAAGTTGATTTATTATCACTTGAAGTAGTGGCCAATAGAAAGCTCATGAGAAATAAAAATAAAAAATACGCTATTGTCTAGGCCAGTAAAAAAGCCCAGCAGCAACAAAAACTCTTTCTAATTTCTCCATAAACTATTGCTATTTCTCTTTTAACTTAAGTCAATACTTGATATTAGATATTGAAGTCTTACTTCTCCCATCAACTAACAATGTGAACAATCACACTGCTTTATTTTTTTTTTTTTTAAAGTTTGCTCTTAGAGCATGACTGCTCCCTCTGCACTGCAAAAAGATAAGCCAATATGGAAGATGGATTTCCTTAAGCTGGGGTCGGGGGTGAGGAATCAGCATCGGCTACAGCAGCAAAGAGATAGGGTTTCCTGCCACCTTCTGAAGCACCTGATCTGGAGAATGGAATGGCACATGTGTGGAATTGCAAAATAAGGCTTTGAAAGGGAGTCTGTCTTTTGAGGCCATGAAGGACAGAAAAGGAAGAACAAAAGGGGGTTGGGGGAGACATAGCTGATGTGAAAAGAGTGCTATAAAAAGTGCTCACTTTAAAAAGATTCCCTTCGCAGCTCTAAAACAAAAATTCAAAAACATCCTCTGACTTGCGGAACCAGAATAATAAAACTTTCTTGAAAACAAACCTAAATAGATGTTAAATTTCAGATGAGAAAGGCCATAACACCTCTTACTATGTACAAACAACATTATTAGCTTATAAATAATATATCTGCTCAGAAGGTACGGCTGCCTTGAGATTATTAGATTAGGAGGCCTACAGAAAGAAGGTAAGTAGGAAAAAAAAGAAACACTTTTACAACTTCAAGTCCAATCAGAAAACAGCCTTATTGAGATGCGAACAAGAACAAGACAGGTCTGTGCCATAGAAAGTCACGAGCAGCAAGGGAATTAAATACTTAGTTATGATTTAAGGACAACATGGAGAGATAGTAAAACTGAAGCTACTGACTTTAGTTTTCAGTGCATCAGTCAGAGCCCCTTGAGATGTCTACAGCGAGTCAAACATAAACGATGGATGTAGAAAATAATTGTCCCTGGAACCACTCTGTCACACATGCTCCTAAGAACAGTTCATCTTTGGACATGGTTTTATAAGACAGAGCAAGGAGGTTAAACCTAATTGATGCAACAGGCTTAAAGAATTTGAATACGATTAAATACGAAGAAAGCTGGCAATCCAAAAATCATTAAAAAATCATATATCAACTAAAAGAATAAATAATTTGATTAATTTTACATTCTCAAAGTGTGTCTGATGGCAACAGGACCAGTCACGCTTGGAACTAGTTGGTACAAAATGGTTTCAAGAGAGACATGTAAACACCAGGGTCCAACGTGAAATATCTGCATCACTTGAAATTACATAGAAAAAATGGTCTGAGAAGAAACTGCTAGATTGGAAAACTTGCAGAGCTACAATTTAGGTAAGATGTTTTGTATTATAAAATAAATAGGACCCAAGTTTTCAATAAAGACAATCTAGTATATCACTGTTCATAGAGAGAAATGGAACAAGTCTTCACTCCTACAAAAATGTATAATTAGCAATTCAATGTGACAGATTCATTTAACACCAGGCTCAAAGAAGTTCCTTGGAAGACATAATGAGCTTCAGAGCAGTTTGTGTTGTCTGCTTGTTGTTACATCAATCCAAACACTTTATTAGAAGAGAAAGTATCATTATTTTGCTGTTTGATATATCCATGTCTCCCTGCCATCTTGAATACCTTGTAGCTTTCTTGTCTTTCTCTCCTCGGAAAGTAAATAATACTGAAAATTGTTCAGGGAAAGGTGTCAAGGATGGTCGAAGGTCTAGATCTAGTTCTGTATCAAACACTTCCTCTATAGGCAGGTGTTGTGGGTACATTTTGGGTTTTTTTGTTTCTAAAACTTGAAAGAGAGAAAAGAGGAAGAAGGTATCGATTTGTAAAATCAAGAACAACATGGAGAATGTAATTAGGAAATATGTTTCGCTAATACAGGTAATGACACCATCAATTAAAGCTACGAGGTGACAGATTCAAAACAATCAGACGTTGCTGGTTTTCCTGGCACACTGTAATTAAGTTGAGGAATTCTTTGCTGCAAGTTGCTATGAGTTCATTAATCAACGAGATAAATTCATGGAACAAGAATGCACTGCAAAAAATGCTAATATTTATAAGAGTAAAAACAAAGATCTCATTTATAATGCACGGAATCTCCAAATCTTTAATCTTTTGAGCCTGGAAAATCCTGAGGGCACATCACTGTATCTTTGCACTGCTTCATCATCTTTAGTCTTCTAGTTTTGGCCACAAGCCTCCTTGCTTGCATACAGTACATCTGTCCTTATACCATTACTTTCTCGCTCCTCTACAGATCATCAATGTCCTCTGACTTCAAGAAAAACAGTCGTTAAAACGTGAAAAGAGAAAGGAGGTTTCTTTTACATCATATGGTTGAAACTTCTGTTGTTTCTTTCAGGTGATACTTGGAAATCTAGATATGTCATGATATCTAAGACTTATGGGGAAAGGTTAACATCACTCTTAAGAATTCAGAAGATTATTTTTTTTCAAGCTAGACTGTAGCATAATTGAATTCTCTGTCTGTTATATATCATACAGCTTGCCTGCATGCAGGATATTTGAAAAAGAGTTTATTTTTATACTGGAGAATTTCCCAATTGTTGATTTATTGTGCTCGGTAGTGTGTATAATTCCCATTTCTTCTGAAACTTGCAACTTTTATCTTGTACCTTCAGTGTGTTTACTGAATTTTCAATGTATTTCATATATAGATGTAGGTACTGTGTGTCAAGATTAACAGGGCTGCTTTGTAAGACTGTTTCTTACAAAACAAGAAACCTTTTTGCATATAATGCCATAAAAATAAATAGTCCACGTTTATATCTTTTTGCAGTACTTTGGTTTAAAAAAGTAAAAAAAAAAAACAAAAATCTGAAAGCTCTTGTACAAATTTCCAGGTAGACACACTTTTCTATCAGTCACCTTCAAAAGAACACAGGGACATCATCAGGATCATTCTTAAACCAGCCAGGTTCATCTACGGCATTCCACACACAAATGCATTTTGTTGAACAAAAAAAAAAAAAAAGTTCTTAGGAAGGGTTTATCCCAGGGGATGCTAGCTGGCTTCAGTAGCAGTCCCAACGTGGCACGCACAGTATCATAATAGATTTGAAATTCTCACAGAGCAGAGATATTCATAAATCATACATGAGCATATATTCAAATATACTCAAAGATGTGAGCGTTTTCAAAACCGAATCTTTTCCTCTGCTTATAAATTATTTGCAGACAGACCTTCTTTCTCTTCTTTGCAATTTTAAGTGCTTTTTTACAGCAAGCTTTAAACCCTCTTTCATTTCTCAGCTACAGAATATTTGCTATTTTAAATTGCTATTAACGATTTGCTATTCCGCTAATCCTATTAGTTTAACAACAATCTGTGCTTTAAAAGAATTCTCATACTCATAATTTAAAAAATATATTGAGTAGATAAGACTTTTTAAAAATATTTGTAAAACCTGTAAAAATGTCATGAATTTGCAAATAATCTCTCTTTTTTTCCTTGTCCAAAGAGTTTTGCAAATAAAAAGTGACTTAGCCAAACAGTATAAACTGTGATACTAAAGTTCACAGATATCAGTAAAACATAATCTTTTTTTTTCACTGAACTATTTATGAATGTAGGTTTTTTGGGTTTTTTTCTTCTTGGTATTTAACCTGCTTTTCCTGGTTTTGCACCATAGTTACTGCAAAGCACACAATTTTTGATTGATAAAGCAAATATTTTGCTAAGGCTATTACTATTTTACTCATATGACTGAACCTTGCCTCACTTCAGGAATCTCTTCCTTTACCTACCTTAGAATAGTCTAGCATTTATAGGGCTACGAAACTAAGTTCCACATACTTCAGTGGATTTCCAGCCAGTACGAACTGCTGCAGGCAATGGAAGAGCACTGATGTACAACAGCAAGAAGTCTGCTCCACCAGATACAAAACTTTTCACGGTCTAAATTCCTGGCATGTAATGGGCCTTCTTGAACACTCCTGATTGCTCTTGTCGTGACCTAAACTTTACAGTCTCTAATGCTCCACAAGCACCCAGGAACCTTCAGAACCCAGGGTAACAATCTCTCCCTGGCTTTACATTATGAATGAGCAAGATGTAACAAATTATAGAATATTTTAAAAAAAATCAAAATGCCAAACATTCTTTCATTTCTTTGAAGAACGCTCAACAAAAATCTGGGTCTTCTCC
Source organism: Baryphthengus martii (assembly GCA_013396935.1). Lineage (NCBI taxonomy): Eukaryota > Metazoa > Chordata > Aves > Coraciiformes > Momotidae > Baryphthengus > Baryphthengus martii. Next base: position 169,797 of record VWZK01000706.1, read on the forward strand.
CTCTCCACGTGTGTCGCTGCCAACAACGACAACCTGGTCTGCGACACCCAAAAAATAGAAACAGTAGAACCGAGGAAAAAACCCAGCTGTTTGAATGAGACTCCTGCTCCCCAAATAAGAGCATTACAAATGTAAACAGGACTAGCGTAAGGACATAGTTATTCGGAAAACACATGAGAAGAGACTTCAGTTGTTCGTGGAACAAGTATTTCAGTGTTGCAACTAAAGGAAAACTAGTTTTCCAGCCATCCCAGTAATTGTCTACACTAAAATTTTCATACTTCATACCTAAAACTCTATCTCATTACCTAATTCTCCTCTTACAGAGAGAAGAACCTATCTATATCATGGAAGGAATGCACAGGGTCAGCAAATATGAAATGAGACAGTGGATTACAGAAGAGGGAGAATCCGGGGTTCTTTTGAAGGCTAGAGCTGATAGCAGAGAGTGGGGAGCAGTTCTCATGGTGGTCTGTAGTGAAATCACATTTCATGAGAAACTGCTAAAATATCATTCCCTTCTGGCTACATCCAGAGGAGTTGGCTTCTCAATTAAAAATACGAACTGAATAAAAAGGACAAGTTTTTTGTTAAGAAAAGGAAATTTGGAAGCATTTTAAACAATGTTTTTTTTGCAAGTTCACGACTACCCCCTGAGTTAAGTTACTTGGCACCTTTGGTATTATTCCTCAACTAAGTCAGACGTTTCCATTGCCTCATTAGAGTCACCTTTTTGAATGTCCAGTTGTACTCTGTATAGTCTCTTTGGCTATAACCAGCCTGCTGTGTGATATTACTTCAGTTCAGAAACTGAATGCCATGGGTACGTTTCATGAGCTCTGTATCTACTGCAAATACAAAAGCAGGAGCAGACTCTGACCTCGTGCTGAAGACAAAGAAAGGGAAAAAAAACCATTGCATTTGCAGGTCCAACACCGACTCCTTTCTTCAACATCAAAGGAAAATATTTTCAAGCCATAGATGTATGTATCATTCATCTCATCCCTAAGGCACTGGTGGGGAAGGTAATGTATTATGGATAGACACAGGAGAGACAAATCATGCAGGACTCAGCAGTTTTTTCTTAATGCTGAATCAGCAAAACCATTCAGCAGCCAAATTTAAAAACTGGTCAGCACCAAAGTACAGATTCTGGTTTGCAAAACTCTCTCTGCCACTAAAGGAAGAAAGAAGCCCCTAGCATCCCATTGCTACTTAACACGGTTGCACATCTGGCCAATGCTGAGCCTCTCAATTCCTTCCGTTTACAGCACAGTTAAAGGAATAGCAGAGTAACAGGACTTCTATAGTGAAGAAAGTTAAGAATATTAATCACTCCTATTTACATGAGCAACTGTGCTATGGCACATGAACAAACTGCTGCATTTTCCTGAAAAAAAATCTATTACTGTATAGGAAAGAGGCTGGTGGTGCCAAGGGAATTGCACACATGCATCTGGAAGTTTGTGGGCCAACGATTCTGCATGCATAACAGAAAACCACTAGATATTATTTAGAAGTCTTTTTTTTTTTCCAGAACCTGGAAACAGACACAACATGACTGAATAAGCCTTTGGGTTAAACAGAAAACCAAAATCCAAAATAAAACCCGAAATGGCAGTAAAATAGGTAGAAGGATAAGATTTTGTAAATTATCAGAAACAGAGCTCCAGGAAGACGCATTTTTTTATTAGGTTTTCACATTAAAAGAAACCTGTAAATAGCTCCTGACAAGATCCATGTAAGAAATGCTGCAAAAATCTCTCTTGTTCCACATCCAGGTGGAACCAAGACCCCACGAATTTAAGGAATAAAGAAAGGGTAGGAGGGAAGCTCATACAGACACTAGCTATTCAAAAATAGCCACTAACAAAAAAGAAGTACAAAGATGACCGTAGAAGATGACTCAAAACAACATTTTTATTCCAGCTTTGGACTGCTAGAAACATCCTCCAGTGAAGTCTTAAGGAAAGCCTCTTAGATACTGACTGACCCTAGGTAGTAACTTTATGTTAGGTGAGAAGTCAGAACTCAGGACAAAACACACAACGTCCTTCAAGTCCCCCCAAATTCTCTGCAAATGTCTTTCTGAGCAGGTGACATGAATGTTAAGTGTTGAATCCTCACAACTTTAAACCAAAATCCACTAAAGATCAGCATCCTAAGGAAGTAGAATACTTCTCCTTCATTGTCAGTTCTGAGTTTCCTAACACAGGCTGACAATGCAAAGCAGACTAACTTTCTGCTCTTTGTGGGGTTTTTATTTATTGTGGCTTATTTTTTTTTTTAGGTGAATCATTCATAGCTGCTTCACTCTTTTTATCTTCATCACATAAAATATAATGGTTGCAGATAGAGAAAAATCACCTGTGTGTATATCTCTTCGCACTCTTCACATTTTCTCACAAAAAATACAGGACTGCCTGCACTTTTTACGTGTATCCTTGGGTACCATAAAGGCAATCCAAATGTGGTTTACTGCTAACTGAGTTCAGAGTATTTATCACAGCCCTGGTTTACGCGTACTTGACAGTCGTCATCCAAGCTCACAATTCATGTTCTTCACTCTAGTTCTCTGTAATGTCAGGCAAAATGAGTAGACTGTTGTTTTCACCTCTCAAATCCTTCTGACCTGCTTTCTTAGAGTTCACTAAATAAACCAGGGCTTGCTATATCCAAAGATGTTCTCTCTACTCTCCTTCTCCTTTGACCACTGAAGTGTTTTCAAACACAGTAAATTATTTATGGCTTATCTAATGCTTCCTTGGTCTTTCATGGTTTTGTGCTCCAGTGATTTTCCTCTTACCTCAGTCTTACTTCAGTAGCTCTTGCCATATTCTTCCAGTAAGACCCTACAATTTAATTTATATTTTCTTCTCTCCATCCCCCTCACGCAGAGTATATATGCTGTCATCCATGCCTCAGATGCCTTAGCTTAGATTCCAATGTAACCCTCTTGACATAGCCAATTTATTTTCCTGCTAAATTTATAGTTGTTTCCAGCTTCTCTTAGATATTTTAACAGTAGGTTTTAATAAAACTCGGTATTTGCTCTGCTAACAGTTCTTTGCTTTTCCAGTTAATTAAACTGTGAAATGAACATTTTTGCACTTGATGTTTATATGCAAGTTAGTCTTAGATGTTGATATTCTTCCTCAAAGTGCTCAGTATCCATAATTGTGCTTTTATTCCTACTTAAAATACTTTGGGGTCTTCTCTAGACATTTCTGCACTGATTACTTCATTCAGACTGGTTTTTGAACGCTTGTGACACTTGCTATAAACCACGTGCGTGTACACTTCAGGAATCTTTGCCATCTTCAGAGTATCCTGGGAACACCGTGCTGCACTTGCTTGCATTTTCCCCTTTAGTTGCTTCCTGAATTCACTACCAATTTTGCTGCATCTATATATAACATTCATATAAATATATCTTTGTAAGCAGAATACGTTTTCTCTCTTACATATTCATCCACATTTTCATTTACTATCTATAGCTGCCCTCTTATTAAGTGCTATATCCTGTACCTCTCAGAAACGAAGAAAGTGTATATTACCTATAATTTAAAAAAAGCAAACCTAAACCAGATAACTAAGATTAGGTGTAACACGAAGACTTTTCAGTGCGACAAGCTTCACATTTCCTGATGGCTGCCCTACTTCAGATTGCACATCACACTGAATTTCAAACTGAAAAGACAATAAAATAAGAATTGAATCCCCAAGAACAGAATTTTAAATGCATGGATATCAACTCCCACCCTCCAATGTGTGTAAGGAGGATATTTTTCCTGTCATCCCACTGCTCAAGTAAATTCAATTATTGTCATTGTTTCACCTAGAATAGGCCTAGAATCACTTTTAGGCAATGGCTGAGATAAAAAAAAAGCTGTGCAGTCTGTCAGATAAAGAGAAAAACAGCAGCACACATTTTATTAATAGCCATTATTAGAAGCTGATGTTAAGGCGACAACGTAATTAGTGGTGTTGGGAAAGCTGAAGCTTCACGTGCTGCATACGGGTGTTTCTTCTTGATACTCCCTTTTCCTGTCAGACCAGGTAACATGCCTGAGTTCTGCATCTGACAGAAACACCAAACCTGGAGAAGCAGCTCTGGAAAACAATCAAACTGCGAAAAAGGGGCAGCCAAATATTTTTAATGGTGCTCATAAAGTAAAGCCATTCTGTCAAGGAGCTGTAAGACTCAAAGGTAGCCTCTACTCAAAATAAACCCAAAGTATGGATATAAACAGCTTAATATGCTAAGGGGCTCACACTTCTTTCCAAAAAAACTACTGAGCTTCGAACTTCTCTGTGGAAAGCACGTAAGTTTTTTAATGCTGCTGCTAAATAAATGTACCCAATGCAAATGACGTTGTTTCCTGTGACCTGTAAAATTACATTATTAATGTGTTTTTCAGTGCAGCATTTATGCACTGTGTGTTAACCTCTTTCCCATGGGAGAAAAATCAAATGTTGTCTTAATCACTTTTGACTAGGCAGACTATGTGCTCTCACCATCAGTCTGTACAGCTACAAGTGTCCCAACAGTCTCCGGAGTGCCGGAAGATTCTGGTGTGGTGTAGAATCAGGTTTGGCCCAACAGAAATAGAAGCCTTGCCACAGTGAAGCAAACATCACTTTTTGACTAGAAATCCTGGTGTGGGTGAATAATTCAAGTGGTTTGAAGTGACAATAAATTATAAAGTACTTATTATAGAGATAAGAAATATTTCACTTTTCATTTCTTATTTTCAGACAGAAGTACATATGCCAGCATCACACTTAGTCAGCATACTGTAATTGGAGTTATTTTAAAAACCAGTACCAGAAAAAAATCACATACCTTTTTGGGAGGGTCAACCAGTAGAGAGTTTATGCTTTGTTTTAAGGAGTGTTTTTGCACAATTGTGGCTTACTAGAGTATCACAGCTTGCTGTTAATAGCTTTAATTTGAATACTGGACATTCTTTTTGCTCAGGATACCTTTAGAAGCTATGAACTAGTACCCCTACGTAAAATATTCCAGAAGTATCTGCTCTAATGTTAACAATCTTATGCATTTGTGACTCGTCTCGACAAACCTTATGTGTTCAAAACCAAAACTCTTCTCAGTTACTGAATGCCTGATTTAATTTGATAGCGCTGTTAACTGGGCTGGGATGTCTTAAACGGAAAGAGGCCAAGTTGTGTGGGTCTAACAGTTCGGTTCTGTTACAACCAACCTCACATTTCAACGTCAGTACAGCAGAAAATACTGATACGCAAAGTTTAACACACAAAGCAGTACAGCTCTAAAAAAAGAATATGCTCGGGTCAGAGATTTATAGTATGTTAACTTCACACACATTCAGAAGGATGTTAGATAACCATATTACCAGCTAACCTGGGCTTTGAAAGCAGATAAAGTGACAGTATAGCCACAGGGTTTGAGTTTTTCCTGGAAATTGCTTCCTCCTGTGTCTTTTCTCCTTTTCACAGTGTGCTTTCTCATGATGTCTAAAGTTCATAAACTTTGTTCACGTTGCCATAAAAATCTCTATTAAAACAAAACTTCTGTAGTTTCGTCACCAAAACAAACATCATCTACTGCATCCGACTTTGTTCTAGGGTTATCCCACTTCCTGCCATTCCCACCTTGTCCCGAGGCGAGTGCCATGCGAAGCATGTAAGGAGAGGTGTGTGCCAGTGCCGTTCCTGCCAGGCCGTGACTTCAATTAACAGCACCACCAAGTGAGGATGGGAGATGCGGCTTCCTGTGCCCAAGAGGATGTTCTTCACAGTCCATCAACACACTGTCTTACAAACCATATGCCTCGCTGTGTGGTGACAACTGCTATTCTCAAATGCTGACAGATGCTTGCTAAGTTATCTGGAGAAATGAAATTGCATCTTCTTGTTGGAAATACTGGAAATGGTGCAGATTTCTCATTCCTTCCCAGCTGGCAAAGTCAAAAGGAGTTTCTGTGTAGCCTCTTTTCCAAGGTTCTGCTAAAAAGTCTGAATTGGAGTTAATGGAGAGGAACTTAATAGCCTCGGTATGCTGGCAGAATGACGTAGCTGGGTCTGATACATGAGCTAAGTAGTGTAAGTATATATCACTCTAGGCTACTACTGAGGAATTCTTAACCAGGTTAAAAATCATTTAAAGGCTTGTGTCACAGCCTTAGTAGCACTTCCAAAGTCCCTGCAACTGCCCTTTCTTTGCTGTTTGGAGGCACAAGATGAGAGGTCACGTAAAGCTCCCATGGCAGTTCCTAACAGCAGGAAGATGGGTATTTGAAACCATTCCTTCTGACAACAGATGGGCTGAGACAGAAACAGTCGTCTTCAAAAACAATGTGTATTAATAGGGGCAATTATTTGAAAGTGGAATGAGAATTTAAAATGGGTCATGACTGATCATTTAAAGCTGGTGGTTTTAGACTTAATAATGCCTAATGTATTCCTCTCCCTAATATCAACTCTCCAGCTGATTTTAGTACCTGCAATATCCCATGGACACAATTCTGCTCTTTAAATGTCCCGTATTAAAAATGAAGATGTATTAGCAAGTCCTTTTTAACTGAAACAGTAACATGTGAGGCTGTGACAACTTAATAGCAGATGAAAAGAAAGGTTTATCCACAAATTCAACAAGAGATGACTGTGTGAGGTGATGTCAGACTAAACAAGAAATATCGTATGACATCTTCCTGAAATGTGATGGTAGGAAAATAGCAAATAAAACCCCCAAACCAGAGAAGCTCCATAATTAAACTTCTTGGAAAGCTATTAAGACAAATCATACCGATGGAGCAGTATCAAATCACTGTTTAGTAACACCTGAAACAATTTCTAGAGACGACGATCTTTGGTTTTGTGAATCCAAACAATTTGTTTTAATTTGAATTTGTGTCTTAACCAAGAAGTCTTCCTGTTTTATAATCCTGAATACTTTTTTTTTGTAGTATGAGTAAATGAAAGCAGTGAAGTCTAGCAAGGGCGAAACAAACAGTAGAATCACCTTTGCTGCTTGAAAGTAATATCAGATTTAATACACTAAGATACATTGCAAGTACCGCTTTTGGTAAAGTAGGATTAACACCTGTTGATTTTGACAGAAATTGTACATAGAAAAGCAAACCCCACTTTGAGTTAGCTGTGCCCTTCAGGGCTCTATTTAATTGCCTTTAGGACAGAGAGCAGGGTTCTGTGTCTCAACTCATACACCAGCTGTAGTGCTGCTTCCAGTAATGAAACATCTCAACTTTCAGGAGAGAAATCCTTCAGTAAAAGACTGCTGTTAAATGCTCTTGGTAATATTGTGAACAGGATTGTCACAGAGTGTCCCATATGACATTGGGGTTCTGGCACTGAAGAATAATTTGCCATGAAATAAATTACTTCTACCCGGGATATCAGAAGGATCTGTAGCAGTTGCCCTTGAGCGAAAGAGCAAAAAAAAGCAAAAGGGCATTTGATCTTAATAATGCCGTGCTAATTCTCATTAATGAGTGGGATATCCTCTGTGAATTACAACAGGAATAATGAAACGAAAGAAAAATGTATTGATAAAAAGCAATTAGAATGAATCTCAAAAAAGAGCAACTCAGGAGAATATGGAGGTAGGTTTAAGCCTGAGTTGTTACAGCGATCGTATGCACATTGTCAATTGCTACTTTTCTTTTTTCTCCAGGCTCTAGATTTGCAGATGGCCATGGCGTAGTTAATGAGGTCATATTCTATTCTTTTTTTTAATTCTTACTCTAAATTTCCATAGTTATAGCAGTGTTTCAAATGTTTTGAGAAACTACTACAGCTTTTTTTTTTCAAGAGCTGATACTGGAAGAATTAAAGAATTTTCAGATGGCTATTTGGAATTACTTTTGAAGTAATTTCATTACTTAAATTCTTAGCTCTCTACTTTATTGACACCTAGAGCTTCTACAGACATGCATTTCATTTTTGGCATTTCATGGAGTTTTCATTGCTAATGTGATGTCAGCTATTTTTTTCAAATAATATTAACTAGATATTCAGAAATTCTTAGCGCAGTGCAGAACTTCCAAAGAGAAAAAACAACCAAACCACACACAATCTTTTCTTCCCTCCCCAGATTATTAGATAGTAAACAGTTCAACAAATTTCCAGGTAGTTTAATCCTAAACATACCTATAATGCTATAAGAATAACACAGATAGAATGAGTCATACAAATAGGGAACTGAAATACGAGAAACAACAAAAGGCTGAAGAAACACATGCACGCAAGCCAGACATTCTGCCATTTGGCTTTGAATGGAAAAAGTTCAAGCGTGGAACAATGCTTAGAGATAAATAGCTTCCAGGCAGACTAGGAAAATTCCAGCAGAGAGCATTTTTAGTTTTTTTTTGTCTTGGTTGGTCGGGGGGTTTTATGGCCTAAAAACATCCCTTTTACTGATTCCTACCGGTTCAAAGATAGTGGCAGGAGAGAGCTAAAATACGTGAGCAGTAGAGTGGATCGCAAGGAGAGAATTTCAGCTCTGATGATGCTATTTCATTCTCACAGATAGCATGAGGCCCCTGTAGGTCATATTTAATGCTTATTGCTTTATTGTTTGCCCTAATGCACTTTTAATCTAGAGATCTTTATCTGATTCTGGACAGTGCGGTTTTATTTCACTGTACAATCCTAATTTTAACTTGGCACTGAAAAGATTACATAGAATGAGAGAATTACTCTACCTTTCTGTCCTTTATTTTATTAGCTCCTGTTTCCTACAGCTTAAATACACTGCCATTGACAAGTTCTTTTGGCTTAACAGGCTCTGCTATTAAGAGAATCAACAGCAATTACGGAACATTTTAGCAAATGGAAAGCAGGATAAGAAGGTTTAGGCTCATAATGTTATTAGCAGTACTGATAGAAGTAATGAATGGTTTATGGATTCAGACAATGCAATAGAAGACATGAGACGAACAATTAGAACATTGTTTTCTCTTCTTTCAGTGTCCGTCTTGAAAATGTTTTACATTGACAAATACAATACTGATATGGAATCTATCATGTATCTGGAGAGAAAACAGATTAATCGTAATATGTGGGGCTTCAGATCATACTGGCAAAATCCATTTTGCAATTTTTTTCTCAACAAACGTTGAGAAAAACCGCAAAAAAAAATTAGGTGTGTTAGAAATGCGTTTTGCTCTGTTGTTTTTTTTCTCTTGTACTTTTTTTTTTTTCCTCTCTCTTTCTGTTTTCAGATTCTTAACATATAATGTCAAGCCTCAGTGAAGTATTGATGTTACAAAAAGATACACTTTTCTGGCCTGCAATATTTCCTTACAAAACATATGTCTGAACAATTTCATGCAACCAAAAAAAAAATGTAAGAGTCAGCAACTGGGTCCTTGTAGCTCTAGCACAGTAAGCTAGACACTTGAGTACTTCAGTGGTTATCTTGGATATGCTACATCTCATTGCTTTAATTTGGGGAGGTTACATTTCACAAGGGAGAGAAAAATTCTCTTATACTTAATAATATGGATTCATAAAGAGTAACCACTTCCAAAAGGATTTGGTTGGCAATTCCCAAGGTTGCTAGTTAAGAACCAAGAATAATTCATCTCTTAGACATTCTTTCCTTTAATTGAAAATTTCAACTTCTTGAAAATTACCCTGAGCAGTTATTTCATGATCGTTTGTAGCTGTGGCATTCCTTCTCATTGAGGGAACTTTGTTTACACATCTCCTATGTCACTGAATATGAGCTTCAAACATTTAGCCACAGACAAATCATCTACTTTTCAATACTACAGCAATATTCCAGAGGAGAACCGTGCGTAACTTACAAACTACAGTCCTGTTTCTACTACATGCTATGGTAACACAGAATTGTTTCATTTTCAGTGGTATCTAAAGCTGTTTCAGTTCATGTGTGTTTTGAGACTTGTATGCATCCTGCATGGCACAAAACTGAATAGATTTAGCTAAGTACTGCTCCTATTTCCTGCTGAGAATTCTATTAACGACGCTTTAATTGTGAAATAGATTGTCTTTGCACATTCTGCAGATGCACTTTTGTTTTAAATACTGTTGTTGCCATGACAACCTCTAGCTTGTACATCAAGATGGCTGACTACTGACTACCTTTTACTTGGTAAGACAGTCTTCAGGATGTTATAAGAAGGCTAATGGAGTCTTGTGGAACTGAACAAACGGTGAAGGTTTGTCCTGTACTGTGCATCACATTGCACTGGGGCTCAGGACTCATCTTTCTCCACACAATGAAAAATAAGACTTCCTTAAGAAAAAAAAAAGACAAGTGGAATGACTGTATCTGGAGGCTTTTATTCTATCCTAGGACAGGACTGAGAATTAAAGTATTCCCTTTCTCCCCATTCCTCTGATAATGCACCTCCGTTTCACATGAATAGTCAACGTTATTGTTAGCAAGTTCAATTAAACAGCCTTCATTTCACTTCCTCAGTGCCTTAGGCAGTAGGTCTCCATTATTTCTCAATTCTGAATAATAGCATACCAATGATGACATCTCAGAAAGAACAGAGGGACCTACAAGGCAACAGACACAGTTAAATTCTTTTTCAGAAGCAACCATCAATCTTTTTTTTTTTTTTTCTTTTTAACAAGGTCCTCATGTATTCAATACCTACAACAGATTTCTAGAAATAAACTGCATTAGAAACAGTATTTTTTTTTTAATTATTCAGAAGACCTGATCTCAAAATGCCTTTTTTTTTTTTAATAAAAACTAATTCTTGCTAGTTCTGAGTTCGTCACCTAACATAAGCTGCATGTAAACATAGAACACAAAACATCCATTTCGAGTTGAATAGAATAACATATTGATTAGCAGTGGTAACCAAGACCTATCAAGTTGGTTGAGGAGAAAGAAGTGAACCTTAAATGGTGATGGAAGCTCTTTTCTGAAGTCTCACATCTTGCCACTACTTGAGCTCCCATATGCAACATTTGTACTTATCACAAACATGCTTGCAAATAAATTTGACTCAACCAAATGTTCATCTATAAGCAAACAAAAGAGGTCATGAATACAAATGAAATGATCTGGTAAAATCTATTTATAAGTCTGGCTACCAGACAGCTTTAGCTGCCATATACTTAGCAATTAAGTGGATGTTTACTCCTATTATCTATAATCAGACAGCAGGCTATGGAGAGAAGTCAAGATAATGAAGGTCCTCGTTCTGGCACCCGGACTGATACCAGTTTCAAAGGGAAGAAGTCAAAGAGAGCTCTAATGCATATCGTACGTAAATACAGGGGAAATGGTACTTTAAAGGAAAAAAAGTAAGATTCCAAACCAAATAATGGTTCCAAGTGGTATTTTGTGAAGGATTTAAGTTACTACATTGGTTAATAGCAGAACAAAGAAAGAATTCCACATGTGCAAGTGAACATAATTTTTACACATCGCTCAGAGGAAAAAGAGGTCATTTAGGTATTGGACAGAACACAGAAATTCAAAGCATCAACATTTGATCACAAGGAATTACACCTCGAAGCTGCAGGTGATGAAGTTCAGGGAATAAGACTTTCTCACGCTAAGATCAAGACGTTTAAGCACAGTACAAATATATCACAATAAGAATCTTCACAACAGGAAAAGGACCAAAGTTATGTGAGATGAAAGGGAACTGCGAGGAACGCATTCAGAGCTGCCAGGGCTGAGTGAGTAAGCCCAGCTGCTGCCTTCCAGATTAGCCATCTATACAGCTCTCTCAAGATGTTGCTTGTCAGATTGCCAAGGTACCACACCGATGAACCAAACTCTTTTCCTCTGCAGGAGAAACACCTCATTGGGTGAATAAAATTTATGAACTATATCATTTAAATTCAACCTTATGAACAAATCGTATGAAACTTATTTACTCTGTTGCCAAAGTATCTTCCATCATTTTGTACAATAACTCCAGACTCCAAAACACAACTCAAAGCACCTGTAGTCACATATAGAGGTAAGATCTAGAAGCCCTTGTATGACTGCAGTTATCCCTTAATTTGGATAATTACACAAACCGAAATTGGAAAACAAAGAAAATTAGTTTCTTTCCCAAAAAACCCCACGAAAAGAAATCACCTCTCTCTTTTCAGATGCTGAAAAGAGTAATACTTTAGATAGTAAACGAGACTTCAAAGTTTTCCCCTTACTCTTTGTTCACTATTGGGCCATTAACAAGAAATTAAGCCTTGCTCCTGCTAAGGCAAGGCTTCCATAGACTGTCAGATTCATAAACAGAGATTTACTTCTGATGAAACCTTATCTGTCAAGTTCACGCGTTGACTCTCTTATGGCTGAGTTTCACAGATCACAGCTTGGACACAGTAATTTCCCATCTTGCAAGCTCTCACTGGGGTTTCCTTCACTAGTGAGCCTTCAGATGAATCTCTTGATACTATTTTTGCCATAATGTCTACCATTTAAATATGATGGGTTAATTTGTACTATTAATGGGAGGTGAGTAAAATCACAAGGTAGAGCGATTCTCCAGCTGTCTAGCATCCTGCAGACATTAACACTTGTAGGCAATGGAGGCGGTACCTTGTATTGTAGTAGCTTCAACTTGTAGCTACAAAAGTATAATGACTTTGGGCTGACATACCAGAATGCTGACATACTGTGAGAAGTGACATTAGGCAGATGGATACTAAGTCCTATGCCCCAGCTAGATACCACTTGAGAGTCACAACAGCTCCTTTCTCAGAAAGCAATACAACTATTTTTCAAAACTTAGAAAATTGATTTTTGTTGCACTAATGGACTAATGCACATAGTTACAATACAGCTCAAGGATTGTAGGGTCAGGGCAGCCCCAGAACCTAACAGACACTCCCTCCCCAGAGGGGAAGGGAAAAGGAGTAAGGGAGAGAGACTTAGCGATTAGAAAAGGAAACTAGAACAGCTTGAATGAAAATGGAAAATAATAAGAAGAACAGAATGGAATATACACAAACATATACTCCGTATTGAACCCAAAACCCCCTGATGGCAATTACATCACCGTCACCGCTGATGCTGTGGAGCAGGCACCGGGAAAGTCCCAGACTGTGCCCAGCAGCAGACGGGAACCATGTTCAGGAGCTGGATTCTGGTTCTGGATTCAGGAACACTCCAACCAGGATCAAAGCCAGAATGAACAGAGTCCTCCTTGGATTCCAGCCATTGAAGGAACGAGGAAGAATCCGAGCAAGGACCCAGAGCAAGAGCCCTTGAGCCGAGAACAACCAAGCCAGGGCCCCCAGCAGCCGAATATGGCGTCTATGGGATGGAACACCCCACTGGTCAGTTTAAGGGCACCCATCTGTCCGCTCTTCCTGCAGGTGCAGCCTTTACTTTCTGCACCCCCCAGTGTGGTGCACAGGATCCAGCAGTGGCCTTGGTCTGCACCCCAGTCCCTGGTACTAACTATAAACATCGAACGTTATCCCTGCCAGAAGCTGCCACTGCCTGTGAAAACGTGCTGCTAATTTCAGAAAGTGCGGTTAGTTAAAGGAACTGAGCTGAAAAGTAAAATCACTGAACAGAATTGTCCTGTTCTAACTCAAACCAGGACAGGATAAAAAACCTCAAACAACGCTCTCAGCTGAACAAGATCTTATTCACTATCCTGAAACAAATATGTCCATGCTTTGTTCCGTTGCTGTTCAATCAAGCTTCTATCGTTAATCACTATTAAGATGGGAGTAATCTTCCTATCAAAATCTGCAATGCCCTAGATTTTATCCCCATTCACTAACTGGGATAAATACAGAAATCCTTCACATTAAACCAATGTTACAGGCATCCCTTTTCCACAACATGCAATTAAATTTATACATTTTGAATGTGTATACATATATAACTATATACCTAAGTGGTGGCAGTCCTCTCTGACTGTGTTTCGGTATCACTTGTGCAAGATAGAAAAAAAAAAGCCATAAATGAAATTACATAACCATTGAGAAGCTGCAGGAAGTAAATTTCTCTCCCAAAGTGAAGCCATGATTGAAAGGTAAATGATTCTGGTGTGTTTGTCTGCAAGCTTGTTACACTCAGCAAGTGGATAAGCATACTTCTAAATTGCACAGAAATAAGAAACTTGTGACGGTTTAAACAGCAGATGGACACATTAAGCATACAGCATTATTTTTAAGAGCAGATGATGGAATCATTTTTACCTAATAAAACTATTTCAAGAATGTCAATGTATGCTTTACTTCAGACAGTTTTAAATAAAACCATAATAAAAACTTCCAGCTTTTAATGCATGGCAGTCTCTATCTTTTTGAAAAGATAACCTGTTTTGACGCTTTCGCAGATACACTGCATTGGTCGCAAAATGCACCATTTCCCTGCTTTTATTACGTGAGTAAACACAGCAGCTTGGCAGCTGCTGAAATGTCTGAGTATTACTGAAAAAAAAAGAACAAGGGTGAAATTAGCATTAAAGCAATCATCATTTCATACTTAAATGGGACTCACAAAGGATATTGAGAAGTCCAGCTGAGTTACAGTGCAATTCTATAGTACCTTTCACAAAGAGTCTCTGGCTGCTCTTCAACTTAGCACAATTCAAAATATCTTTAAGTAAAATTTTTCTCAGGAGTTCTATCTTGAAACAGCTTTCTGAAAGATGATGAGACATAGTCTTTTGAATACAAACATTTAATTTCTTCTGCAGAACAGCAATAGTCGCTATAGACTCTAACTCCAAGATGTCCATAGTAGACTTCGAGCAATGAAATAAATGTTTCCTTTAGCAGTATTTAATTAATAAGCTGGAGATACAGAGGATGGTGAGGGTGAATAACATAATACCTTTGTTCTTTTTAAACGAGACCAGAAGAAATCCATCAAGTCTTATGCTGCTAATCCTGGTATTAGTACTTGGTAGAAAGCATATTGGAAAAGAAAATTAGTGGTCTCAAAGGTAACAGGGTGGGAAGGAGCTAACACAGGTTTTTTGAGAGGAAAATACTGTGTCAGGTCTTACTGAAATTTTCTAACAAAATCAAGAATCATGTAAGGAAAGTGATTGGGCTGACATTGCCTACCCAGAGAGAAAGTGAAGCAGTATATCTGTCTTTTTGTAAAAGAGTGAAATACATCCAAAATCACGAGTATCTATAATAGGATAGTTTTTTTCTATCTTGAGAACATAAGAGGAGATTTCTAAATATTTGATGTATCTCTCTTCCTGTTTCGTTTGCATTTGGGCGCAAATAAAAATTAAGTAAGGAAAACAAAGGTATGAAGAACAACATACTTCCATTTCTCAACCTTCAAGTTGAACACTGGAAAGAAATTGCTGAGATTTCATTATAATAGAACCTGACTCTGGTTTCTCAAAAACGTCACTTTATGCAAGGACCAACACATTACAATGTGACATCTCTAATAGGAAAAAACCCAACAGAACAACAACAGAAAGACACACAGGATATTTTTGAAGATTAAATGTTACAATGGTCAACTCTGACAAGATAAGGAATCAAAGGGCACAGTTCCTGTTTTGCATCCATTTCAGAGGTCAGAAGAGCAAGACATTTTTTGCTAAACTGTAAACAATGAAACAAAAGTTCGCAAGATGTGCGTAACATCTGTGGAGACCTCTACAAATTGATGGCAAGCACTGCTGTTCAGCTGCACTTTCATAAAAGAATGAGTGGCATTGTTCTGCAGAATTAAAAAGAGTAAAGGTATAACATGCCCTTGGAAAATGCTGTAAAGCACATTCAAAAAGAAGATTTTTTTTTTTTTTTTTGTGAAATCAGCAATATGTTTAAAGAGAATCTTTATCAGATGAAAACAGGAAAAATTTGCTTTATTCCCAAAAGGCAGTGGAATTATCAGCAACATTACAAACAGCAAAAATTCTAGAAAACTCAAAGAGTCAGGTAGAAATATGTAGCTGAAAACAGCTTAGGCTCTTACGGAGTATTTTCTGACATCGAAGTGGAATTTACAATTCATTTGTAAATTTAACTGACAACATCCCAGTAAGTAAAAGCAGATAGAGAAACAAAGTTTTGAATAGGAGACTCCAGATGAGCCACATGGAAATGTTTTACAAACACTGAGGCAAAATAAGACCTTTTACTCTAACTGTAAAGGAGCAGACAACTCCTCGACAACTAAGTCCAGCTTTCATCTGGACACAGGGCTGTTGAGCTTTGAAAAATAAGTATCTCTCCTGTTTAGAACATTTGTAGGGATACAAACGTCAAATTCGTAGAATCAAATCTGGAAGCAAAATTTCTATGGACCAAACATTTATCAAAGACTTTAGTGTCTTGTTTAAAGGAAACTTTAAAAAGTGGTCTACAGCTGTTACCAGGAGATGTAATTACTTGTAGAGACTTCTGAGTTGCAAGACGCTTTTCAGTCCTGGCCTCACAAGACATCAGTTTTCCAAGCAGTGAAAAATCAGAGATATGCCTGCCTTCAGTAAAGCACAGGGCTAGTCAGTCTGGTTTAACTCAGGTACAGTTTGAAAAGAATTTCCTGTTCATTTTCAGAGAAAACCAGATAAAAGCTTTTAGTCAAAACAGTTTTGAAGAGCATAATCATCAATAGTTCTGGAGCGTAGGACAAGATATCTCATAAAGAATTAAATACTGCCCAACAAACTAACCAGTGTGTCAGAGTAATTGCTACTGGATGTATCACTTGTCATTAATTGCCAGTACCATACAAGTCATAAGAAATAAAATCCCAACTCCGAAGAGCTTACAGCCCTGAAGCAAGCCAGCCTGCTGCAAACAAGCAATACATGAATATAAAAATAGTTATTACGACTATATATAGTTATTTAGGAGAGAAGGGCCTCATGTTCTTGGTGGGTTTTTCTCTATTTACTGTATCTCTACCCTGAGGCTTCCAAAATATATCATACCCTGAAAGATAGATTCCATCTCCAACAGTTTAGCAATCAAAATGTACTATCTGCAGTTCCTCAACTTCCTTCGGCATAAGTCTAAATTCGACAGCCTCCTTTGTATAGGACTAAACAATCTGGATGCTAACCTCATTCTCATTTAGAATCAGAGAATTGTCAGCGTTGGAAGGGACCTTAAAGATCATCGAGTTCCAACNACACTGACAGCTCATGTTGAGCTTCTCAATCCAGTCACTGCCCAGCCTAGAGCGGTGCTTGGGATTGCCCCAACCCAGGTGCAGGACCTTGCACTTGGCCTTGTTGAACTTCATGAGGTTGGCCTGGGCCCACCTCTCCAGCCTGTCAAGGTCCCTCTGGATGACATCCCTTCCCTCCAGCATGTCAGCTGCACCACACAGCTTGGTGT
>VWZK01000707.1:0-14052 GCA_013396935.1 Baryphthengus martii
CTCTGCTGCATTGTATTTCCAGCAGACATGGGTTAAGCTGAAGTCTCCCATGAGAATGAAGTCTGTTGATTATGAGATTTTTCCCAGCTGCTTGTAGAATATTTCATCTACCTCCTTATCCTGGTTGGGCAGTCTATAACAGACTCCTATCATGCTATCAACCTTATTGGCCTTCCCCCTGATTCACACTCATAAACACTCAACACTCAACCATGTCACCAGCATCATTAATCTCTAGACAGCCAAGATACTCCCTAGCATACAGGGTTACCCCACCACCTCTCGCTCCTTATCTATCCCTTCTGAAGATTTTGTAGGCATCCATTTTTGTGCAGCACTCCAATTGTGGGAGTCATCCCACCACGTTTTTGCAATGGCAACTATGTCAAAGTCTTCTTGCTGTACAATGACTTCCAGCTCCTCCTGTTTGCTGTCCATGCTGCGTGCATTGGTGTAGATGCACTTTAGATGGGCTACTGATTCTACCACATTTTGAGAGGGAGAAGTCCTAGCCCCTACATGACCATTCCCAGGGGGTTCTGTGGTTTCCAATGCGCTAACCCTTGTATCTTTGCTGTGAAGTAGATGTCCATTTAATTCCTTCATTGAGACAGCAGACTGAAGGATCTCACTAGCAAACCATACCTCAAACATTTGTGTGCTGCCCCCAGGCTTACTTCTGTCAAGCCTTGTTTTGTCCCTTTCCCCCCTCAAATCTAGTTTAAAGCTCTTTCCATGAGTTCTGCTAGCTCCTGTGCAAAGATCCCTTTTCTCCTTTCCAATAGGTATATCCCTTCTGTTGCCAGCATGCCTGGTGTCATGTAAATAGACTCATGATGGAAAAACTCCAAATTCTGCTGGTAAGACCAGACTTGGAGTCAGGTATTGATCTGTTGGCTCTTCTTGTTTCTCCGCTCATCATATCATGTAAGTGGGGAGATAGAGGAGAACACAATCTGTGTTCCTGATATTATGAGCAGTCATACCAGGGCCTTGAACTCTCTCTTCATTGCCCTTGCACTCCTTGTTGTGAGCTCATCACTCTCTACCTGAAAAGCCATTAACAACTAATAGTCTGAGGGTTTTACCAGTGTAGGAAGTTCTGCATATTGGACCTCTGTTCCCCACAGGTGGAAGTCGCCAGCCACAATGACCTGTCTCTTCTTCTTGGTAGAGGTAGTTTTGAGGCCAGGTCTAGGCCGACTTAACCGCAGTGGCACTTCTAAGCAAGACGAATCAACAACCTCACTATTATTCTGTTCAACCTGCAGAGCCTTCTACCTGTTATGCAAGGGCATCTGAGAAAGTTGGTTTGTTACTGTGAGGATGCATGCTTTCTGCTGAACAGGAACAAATCATCATCCCAGTCTTTTTCCGTATTATTCTGTACCTATTTTGTAGTCTACTAATGTGCATTGTATTTCATATTGAAGGTTCCCCTATGCATGTGGGAATGTTGGAGCTCTGCAGTAGAAAACCATACATAAACCATTTTGAATGGTTTATGTAGGATTCAGACTGCTTTTTTTTAATGGTGATTGCCCATTTTTAGTAAAAATCTCGATGTACTGATGTGGAAAAAATAAATTTGACATTTAAATTATAATGTCCAAGGGCATTTTAGAAAAGCATAATCCGCTGACTGGTTTTGTTCTTCTCTGTTGTGTTCACATTTTTCTCACCTTTCTTCTTCTTGGCTTTGTTTTACACCCAAGATCTTCTACTTGTTCTCACCTGTGAGAAACACACCCAGAGATCAGGGATTATTGCTTAACATTTTCCAGGGTAGATATTCAAAGGGAAGACAAATCTGAGTGATCTTTAACATTTCTAAAGTATGCTTATCCTTTGTGTTGCTCTGCCAATCTGTGAAAAAGGCTTTTGAATCTCTGAGCTTTTAAACTTTCATTTGCTTGCAATTCTGCATATTTATGAATGTCATATACCCTGTGCAGTTTTAGAGTGTCTTAGAGCAATTTGTAATTAAAGAAAAAGATTACATCTAAGATTTCAAATACATATATTCTTGCAGTGAAAAATGAGGCTAAAAAGATGCTATTTTGGTCTCTAATCTTCAAGCCAAAGTGGTATTAGCTTCTTTACGTGTAGCTGACTCACCAAGACAGCAGCACTTCTGTGCTCATATTTTAAATAATCAGCAGTCTATTTTCATTAATTTGTCAAAATTAAAGATGTGAGAAAAAAAAATTCTGAGGGATATTTCCCATAACAGCAAAGGTTTCTGCTTTAAATAATTAATACTTTCCTATGACTCATAGTTAGGGCAAGTGGCCAGAGGAAATGAGCTTTCATTTATTTTTCATCTTCAGAGAAATGAATTAAAAAAACCCAAGTGTTGCTAACACACAAATTGATATCAGTGGTACCTGAGGAGTTAAGCGCCAGCCAGAAACTGGATATTGCTTCTTGTCTGACTTCTGAAGATGTGACACTTGTCTGTCTTCTCCAGCCATGGTTGTGAGGGCTGGATAGGCTGTAGAGCCAGGGCAAGATACCTGCAGCTGATACACCGTGACTCGCTGAATCATTCCTCTTGCATTTCTTTTAAAAGGAATATGTGAAATAAGTGGTGGCCTTCAAGATCTTTTGAAGAGTTATAATGGTATTAAAAGTTTTGTTTTCAGGGCACAATGATTTTCCATGAGGTTGTCTATGTTTCTTTTAATGAAATTCAAGATGATAGGAATATTTTTTTTCCAATTTAAAGTGAGCTGTTGATGTTACCTGGTGACTTTTTCCTTCTGGGCACCTCACAAATTTCTATATTAAATATGGTAGTGGTCAGGCAGTTGGACTAAGTGATTGTTCTAGATCCCTTCCAACTGAACCACTCTATTCTAAATTAAATTGATTTTTTTTACTTAGCAAGTAAAAAGATAACCCTGTAGAGTCAGCATCATTTCTTTCATACAATTTTTTTTTTGTGTCTTTTCAGCCACCATCGATAAAAGCTGATAAATAAATTATTGCTGGTTTAAAGCTAACATATATGTTTTAAACAGCTAAGTTTTAGAACAAGTGAAAAGCAAAGGGGTTTATTTTTTTCAGCTATTCTGTTACTTGTGAGAACCTCCAAAATGGAAAGTATTAAGCTTGGCTGTGTAGTTATAGCTGAAGTAGGCAGATCCTTACACAGTCTGAGATAAGCTGAACACATTTTCTAGTTTCATGGATTCACCCCACTCTGCCAGAAGAGCACTGCAGATAATAGTTCTATAGTGTCTGTTATAGATGGATTCACTGCACACAGGTGATGGGCCTTGCCTTAGAGAACCACAATACATACCGTGTTGCAAACTACGTAATCTATAGATATCAAGTATTAACTCTGAATAAATATTCAACTATCATACATGAAGTTCATATCCACAAAATAAACCATTGCAACTATAAGATCAGCATACTACAAAATTATAAGATCCCTGTTCTTAATGATCTGAATGCCAAGTTTTTAATAGAACACTGAATTCCTTATGCATTCTTTGTTATACTTACTTAATTATTTATCTAATTTTCAGCATAAACTCTGGGGATCAGATATTACCTGTAGTACTGCGACAGTACAATAAGGCATGATTAAATGTTTCACACACTGTGCAAAACACCAAACAACAGAGATGTAATATAAAATGTTATTAATTAAGCCTGTGGAAATGTTAAAAGCTGTATTTCATAGTGTTAGTGAGAACTATCACAGTTTCACAGCAATCTACTAGCAGATTATAACATAGGACAAATTTCTGCATGTTGCTGTGACATAAACAAGAGTTCTGTCTAAAATGCTAATGTGTCTCCTAGCTGAGAAGTGGTTTTGATGCCTTTTTGCAAACTGAACACCCTTCTTGCAAGAGAAACCTTTAACCTCCATTATGGTCCATCATCACCTGGTGTAAATTCCTCATTCTTCTTACACTGAAATGCCGAAGGATATGCCAGTGTTGTCACCTTGTGCAGTGCCTGAAAACTGCTGTGAATCAGTATAGCTTGACTCTATACAGAGCTAAAGTGAAGCTGAGTCAAAGACAGAAGCTCCAAATGAGGAGCTTGAACCATGAAACCAGGCTGAGCAGATGTCTTTAAGGCCAGTTGCTGGCATTGTTTTTTAAGTGTACTTTATAATACTTACCTCATTTTCTTCATTTTCCCTCTCCTGCCTGGAAGATAATCTGCCTACTATTGCTATTCTGCCAGAAAACAAAAGAACAGCTCTTTTCTAGCTGGTGTCAAACGGAGTTAATAACGTGGATCAGATGGTGACAGCTGCCGAGATCCTTTATCAAGAAACTACATACGTCAAACTACTTTGGTTGACCAAGACCTGAGGATCAGCTTTACTTATTTATCCCCTTTGGTCTCCATCCCATCATTTTCCCCCCATCTTCTCTGCTCATTGTGAGCCCATAATACTTCATGGATCAGCTGAATAAGCAGTGATATTAAAACACATGGACCTGCCAGTGAGACCATGGAATGTGGGAAACCAAGTGCCTCATATACTGAAATTGTCACACCCACTTCTCACTTCTTTATGTTGCTGTTTTGTTGTTAGGTCAATCAGGACTAGGTTAGAATCAGCTGAAGAATACTGTAACATTGCAAAACTCAGGGAAAATTTCTAAAGTGTTGACTTCGGCCTCAGAGTTATATTCTTGGGGAATCATTCTAGTAAGCACAAGGAGCAGTCTGAGTAAAGCTGACAGGAAATTGATTCTGAAGTAAGTAGAAGAGGAGCAAAAGAAATCACAGAGTAATTGTGCGAGGGCCAAAAGGTAAATAAATGTGGATCAGGTATAAAGGAATTGTTGCAATGGCAGGGAAAAACGAAGGTAAGATGGGGCATGAAAAAAAGATTATTATTTTCTAATCTCTATATAGCACAGTGCTGCAAAAACATTAACAGAAGGAGCTAAGAAAATATTTTTTCTTCATTTTCATTGTTGAACATGTTTGTTTTTCAGCCATAGGTTGTTCCTTTCCATCTGTTTCATTCAGTTATGTCTTGTTTTCAGTCTCATTTTATTTCCTTTGGGTCAAGTTCTGATAGGCACTAAACACAAGCAGCTTCCATTAGTCTCATTGGATTTGTCTAGTACACAGCAAGGAGCTGATCTGAAGTTCACTGATGTTTTTGTCAAGTTCAGCATGGGGTTGGATCCCACCTAGCACTCAGTAGCTTTCAAAGCCTGTGATCCAATACTTTAATAAAGTACTCCAGCTATGTGAACACTGTGGACAGGAGACTTGCATATTTCCATGTCTTCACACAAATATTAACAATATCTTTTTATAGCTCTCTATACATCTTTCACACATGTTGTACCATTGGACTTGATGAAGCATTGAGAGGTACATATAATCACCTAAGAGTCTCCTAAAGCATCGACTAAGGAAGGTTTCCTGAAAATCGTGACTGTTAAGAATGTGACTCCGGGGCTGGGAGAATGGTATGAGATACAAAATTGTATGAAAAGGGAGTAAGGAAGACACACTTCATAAATATAGGGTGGCCTCATGGCCTTTGACGAGGATAGGATATGAACATCTGTACGACAATGCATATGTGCAACAGGGAAATTAAACTCTGTGTTAATTCTGTATTTGCCAAAGCAACATGCACTTTGGACCAAGCCTCTGCATGGTCCATTCATCCGTTAACACTTTGTTGAAACAAGTATGTTAGAGCCTGTCCTTTAGACTAGGCTCTCACCAAACTGAACCTGTGGTCACGCTTTGTGAGAGGAAGTTCTGGAGAACAGATATGCCATCTTCAAGGTCTTTGGGATCACAGTACTACCAATATATGTTGCTATCAAACAATGGCAGTTGCATCTATGACAATATGTTTGTGCCTCGCCTATGTGTAAGGTTTTCCTGAGAGCCAAAACAGAAAAATGCTGCTGAAAATACCTAACACTTTGCAGATTTCATTCCAGGCATTGTTTTTGCAACAGTTCTCCTTTGAAAGGATGAGGAATAATGGAAAATAATGTTAAATTTCTGTGTTCTTTTGTAACCATTATTATGTAAATATAGTACATCAACCCGACTGAGTAATTAAGGTCATATTCATGCTATGGAGGTGGCTAGTAATTTCAGCCCTGGTCTATTTTCATAGATATGCTACAGATGAATCTAATGGTTGCACTTATTCCACTCCCCAGGTCTTG
Organism: Baryphthengus martii; assembly: GCA_013396935.1. Taxonomy (NCBI): domain Eukaryota; kingdom Metazoa; phylum Chordata; class Aves; order Coraciiformes; family Momotidae; genus Baryphthengus; species Baryphthengus martii. Next base: position 6,189 of record VWZK01000707.1, read on the forward strand.
GCATCTCATGCAAGCAACAAGTTCTTGAACGTTAGCCCCTAGCATTGCTATGGCCAGCTGGATCATTCTGTGGCAATGGAGGAAAGATAAATAGGTAAAAAAATTAAACAAAGTACTAGAGAAACCTATGCTTTAGGAAACAGAGAATTAGGAAGAAAATTGCCAGATGCTTGAAAATAATACGCTTGTGTTACAGCAATAATAATAAGTAATAATAATAAACTTGTGCTATAGTAACATTTCTAGTAGCTGTAATGCTATGCGTAAGGACCAACTCTGGATGTCTCTGTGCACTTGTAACTTTCACAGCTCCCAACAAGACATTTGAGAAGTGAAATCTGGATAGGGCAGACTGGGAAATGCAGTTCCCCAAGCTCAGAATGGTAGTCTAGTGAGCCAGTCCACAAGCAGGGGAAATTGTAAAGCTCAACTTAAAGAGAAAATAAAATAGATTTGACACATGGAAAGATGGAGAGACAGTGAGAGGGTTCAGTGGGAGGCTTTGCCAGTCCTCTTGACAGACCAATTTTACCAGTGTCTCTTCCTCTTCCATTTTCTACCTATATCCATTTAAATGTCTGAATGTCTTTAGCTCATTCATTTCCCAGAAGAGTCTAACCGTTCTGATAAAGCGATTCCCATCTCAATATCCACCAGGTCTCACGTCATTTTCTTTCGTAAAAAGAAAATTGAGTTTTACCTTAAAAATGTCTTGCAGGGTATTTCTAGTTAGAACACAAAGTTTGGCAGAACAGAAAAAAAGTCTGGTGCTTATTAATTTAGTGGAGGTGTTGGAAATACATTTAGAGACAAAAAATCAGATGATACAATTTTATACACTATTTTTTAAACTTAGCTTTGAATTGCAAACAATAAAGCAACCTGTATCCACTACTTTCAATTCAAATATTCTATCCCCTGCATTAAGTAACTCGAAAAGCCTAAATGTTTCTGTAAGCAACAAATGATTTGTGTGAAAAGTACGTATCTGATTTGCTCAGAGGAAGATGATAGAAATAACCTTGAGTATTTGTTACAAAAATATTGAAAATAGATTGTATAAGACATTTGTATAATTTTAAATAAGAAGCAATTCAACATCAAAAGCACAAAATACTTAATCTAATACTTACATGCAAACAGCCACTTTGAAAATCCAATATATACCCATTAAATTTTTTAGAACAAAATCAAATTATTTTACAGATTAAAACAATATGTTCAAAATGTAATAATGTATAAAGTTTTAGTGAAGCCTACAAATAAATGTAGTTAATCTGTAATCTGCATATCTAGTAACTTTCAGCACATTCCATTCAAGAATCTCAACACATCTACAAGAATGGATTTTAAAAGTGCATTTTATTTGCTGTGTTAAATTGCTGTATTAAGTACTTGAGGCTCAGAGAGATGAGTGAGAACAACATTTCATCATCATCTTGGATGGTGTTACTGTCTATGTTTAGGAGTATATAAGACACTATCTGTGATAGAAAAGAAGAAACACTCACTTGGATAATTTACTAATACGATGGGTTTTCACACAGGAATGCTTTTGCAGTATTGTATCACCAGCTGCTGATCACAGTAAGAGTAGAATTTGTTTTTTATATATGCTGAAGGTCACATACAAAGTGGATGGAAGACGTTGGCATGAAGGTATCTGTGGGAGGCTTTAATTCCTCAATAGGTATTTAGTATTCCTCAGTTTCAGCCGTTGCATTAAAAATCTGAACTATGTTGTGAGCTCAAAGTGAGTGACAGGCCTAGGATGTCTCTAATGGTGAAATGTACATTGAAAGAATAGTTCAATCGATATTTAATGTGAGGCCTCTAGGAACCAAAAATGATGGAAACATAAATTTGCTTTGCAGGAAGATCCTGGAATCCTCTCAGTGTTTATAGAAAAGATGTGAAGACCATTAGTGAAAAGTTAAACAGTTAACTGAAAACATGTCATCAAGAGAAACATTAGAATTTAAAAGCAATTGTGACAACAGCATCACTAAAGATTAACTCTCCCATGAAAATTAAGTGATGTCAATCATTACAATGTACTGGCACTACCAAGAGGAAAAAGACTCCCTTTTTACAAGGAGTCACATGGAGAAAACAAGGGGGAATGGGTGCATGTTTCTCCAGAGGAGATTCTGGTTGCATTACAGAAAAAAGTTCTTTACAATGAGAACAATTAAACATTGGAATAAGCTCCCAAAGGAAGCGGTGGACTCTCCTATACTGGGCAGTTTTAAGACACAACTTGACAGAGAGCTAGGCCTTCTCATTTAAACTTTTTACCTAAAACACTGGACCAGAAGATCCTTAAGGTCCATTCCAAGCTGGCATTCTATGAGTCTGTGATTCTATGAAGTTGATCTGAAATTATGAGACATCCCTCTACTAAAGGACTGTTGTGTATTATTATTCAGGAACTGTATTAAGGGCAAAGAATAACAAATATTATTTTAGGGAAGTAGGGGATGATTCAGTCCAATCTTTTCACCTCCCACATTCAGGTAATCATAGAATTATCAGGATTGGAAGGGACCTTGAAGATCATAGAGTTCCAACCCCCTTGCCAGGGGCAGGGACACCTCCCACTAGATCAGGTTGCCCAGAGCCGCATCCAACCTGGCCTTAAAAACCTCCAGGGTTGGGACTTCCACCACCTCTGTGGGCAACCTCTTCCAGTGCTAAAGAGGCATTGATTACAGTCTACATGTTTATTAACCAAATGGAAGAAGCACATGCTACATGCACAACACTGTTCAGTACAGACAAAGGCAGGTTTAATAATTTCCTGATCTGCTTTGTGGATAGATATTCCATAGCATTTATTCTATTCATGTAAGTCCTTGCTATTCATGCTTCATTTGAGCTGGTTTGGTTGCTTCTGAGTATGGATATTTCATTTTGTTTTAATCCATCTGAAATGAATGGGGGTGAAAATACCAGACCTAGTGTCAGGAAAGCACTGAAAGCAAGTAGGCTGTGAGTGCACACTAAGCAGAGCCACTGCAGTAATTTCCACTCAGGTATGACACAAATATTGTACAGCACAGCAAAAGTGGGAGAGCCCCCCACCATATCTACAGGTTTGTACAACAGCTCACAGAGTTAGTGCTAAGTGTGCTGAAAGGCTTTGTGTCTTTCAAAAATACTAAATTAAAAATCACTGGCAGCAGAGAGTAAAACTTCTCAGTAGCTGTGATGCTCATCGTGTCCTGCAATCTCAGCTTAGTTTGAAAGCAGATTGCGTCTCCACATCTCTTGCCACCAGCTGCAGAAATACTCCAGACATTCAGAGATGCAAACTTCCTGGCTTTTCCTTTCTTGACTAATATTGTTGTTTCCAAGCATAAACCCCTGCCTAATCTTAGACAAGGAGACAGGAAGGAGCTGGAGATTAGGAGGAAGGGAAAGCCTAGCTCTCGGCCGTTCTTTCACCTACTCCCACTCCAACATGCCAAACGACAGGGAATAGAGTGGAGACACCGGGCAGAGGAGTTGCTGTTTTCTTGTGGAGGAGCAGTAATATTAAGCCAAATATCTTTCGAGGAGAAGAGAGGCTCTTGCATGAACTGGGATCGCCAATCCTTCCAGGGCCAGCCTCAAACTCGCCTTGGCCTCATAGGCCTCCCTCGAAGCCCCTCAGGCATTCTGTGACTCTCCAGACCTCCACCCTGGCTCCCACAGAGCCTGCTCAGCTGCCTTTGCAAAACTGCATCTTGCCTTCAGTTCTGGAGGTGCCTCTGACAGCCTGTGGTGTATGGAGTCTTGAAGCAGTATGAGAGGGAGTGCAGCAGGTATAAAAATCCTGAAGTGCAGACAAAATACCTGTTTCACAATAACTAAGGAAGTAGATTTACAGGAATTTGTGTAGACTTATTGGGATACACTTTAAATACTTACTGTAATATCAGGAATGAAATGCTGGAAGTAAGCATGGGCTCAATAACTTCCTGCTATTGAAAACAATTATATTGTCTGACTTGCAGTGTATAGGCAGAGTTACTCTTGTTTTCTTTAAGAGTAAATGAAGGAAAGATCAGATGTGTAGTTAGCTGCAGAACAGGAAAATAGAGATTCTGTGAATGTGCCATAAAGCTGTGTGCTTTACAGAAATGGGCAGGTGGACAAATATCCTTTATTAGTTTGATTTTATCAGATCGATGGTCCAAATGCTTTATTTTTTTTGTCAAATCACATATTTTGTGAGCAGTGTGTACCAACAAACCTCACTGTATGTCAGGAAAGCTCTTCATGTTTCTCAATATTTTTCATTCTGAAAGATAGTTACATCAAAATCACAGCACTGTTATGGGAGCAGGCTATAAACCAGGATTGAAGACAGTACACAACTGCTAGGATATTGAGTCTGCATGGCTGTACCCGCTTTGAATTAAGCCATAGATTTCCAGTATGATTTTTGGCAAGAAAGAGACCGTTACCAATGCTGAAACCAAGTCCTCCCATTAAACAAGAGGATATCGCAAAATAAATTGGACGTTAGAGGAGAATAATGGAGAAAAAAAAGAAGGAAGTCAAGAAATGGTGGTTCCAAAAGTTTCCAAAAATGCATGTTTCATTATTGTTTTACTTTGTGGGAGACTCCTGGCCATCGTAGCTGAAAACCTCTGTCTCCTATTAAAGTGAACAAGGGCCTGCAGCAGTCGAGGGCCATTCCAGCCTGGAGACCACTTTTTGCTTGCTTGGGAAGTGATGGCCAGAGATCCCAGGAATATGAATGGAGAATCTATCCTGCAATATTTAGGCCCCACAAGGAACTTTGCTCATGCCACTAGATCTACAAGACGGGCTGTGCTACTAATGAGCAAAGGTATGGATGTAGTGAAGTTTTGCATTTTGTATTCCCTCACCATGTTGTCAGCGTTCAGTTTAGTGAAGCGAGAGGGAATGGTGGTGATCAGCTGTGCCCAGGGAATGTGGGGCAAGTGCTTAACGACCTTGAATCCTGAGCTTGAGGTCACACTAATGAGACAAGCCATGTTAACACTTTTACAGATTTTAATGTTTAACTTCGCAGCAGTTTGTGCAAACTTACTCAGTGCATTGGGTTTTTTAATATTTTATTTTTGACCACTTATCTTCTTCCCTACTTTAATCTGCTTTCTCCTTTTTGTTAGAGGCAAGTGGTGTTGGCCTAGCACATGCTAGCATGCTCTGGCAAGCTGCTTTTGTATGTAGGAAAGCTCTACCAACTGACAAGTAGTGGCTGCAAGGCTGCTTAGCTTCTTGGAAAGGGAGAGAGGGGCAAGGAGGCACAATCAACAGCTTGAGAGCAAATCCTGTAAGTAGTATGATCTCCAAACTGGAAATGATTTAAAACTCTGATTGCACTGCTACTTTCCCAGTGTTCTTGTGCAAAAACATATATTGTCTTAAATTTACTTAGAAACAAGTTCATTTGTAAGACCTAGAGGTTTTTGAAAATGAATGCAAAAATGGAATTTTTGCAGCAGTATTTTGCTTTCTTTGTGTCCGTTTTGCAGTCTCTCCTCTCAAAAGTGAATTTGAGACTAGCTTATCATGAAGAGTCACCCAGCAGAACTATTTTAACAGCTTCTGCTGGCAAGTCACAAATGAAAAACCTTGAAGTTTTCTCTAGCACTGATTTCACATCATTGTTTAATTAGCAAATGATATTTAGAGAGTTCACTCTCAAACTGCCATTGGTAATTTAACAAAACACTAAAAATGAAGGATGAAAACCTGACATAATCTTAACATTTCTTAACATATTCTTATTTCATTTGATGAGAAAAGCAATTTCTATCATACCACGAGTATAGTTTCCTTCTTTCCTGGCCTGTTGACAATGGAAAAGTCCTTGACTGCCCACATATGAGCAAGAGGAGTAGTTACTGTCGCAGAGCTTCCAGCATACCAAGCAGAAAATTGCCAATACTAGCAACCTCCCAGTCTTGCCCCTTCCTGATCTTACTCTTGGCCCCTACAGTAAAATGCTTTGTGCGTACGCCAGTATAACCCCTGTCATGCACAATCTCTGGCATGTGGTGAGGGAATTTGGTTCAGCCTCAGTCAGCCAAATCCACTGAGAGGATGTGCAAAACTGTCCATGCCTGTTTGACATATCAATAGGATTATGAACACATTTACCCACTTGCTATTTTTACTGATTTCAGTATCTTTTAATTGTTTTGTGTTGCTCTCCATCACTGTAAAAGTTAGAGTAAAGCTGTCTCAGAGCCATCTGAGTTAACAAAGGGATCCTAGTGCATGAAAGTTCACTTTAAAACCTGTTCTTCTGAGGGATTCACAAGGACTGCTTCCAGTTTGGTAGAAAAATAGCTGGAGCTACGTTGTTTTGTGCTTTGTTAGGATATGTAGTCTAGGGAAGAACCTGAATACTTCAGTTTTGGTGAATTTTTAAAGCAACCAGTGAAGGATGATACTGCTCCTAATTATGTAATGTATAGAGGGAAAATCTATGGGCATGAAAATATGGTGAAGTCAGGAAGCTTAAAGATTTTGCTTGGCTAAATTGTTACAAATATTCAATAGTCAGCAGGAGAAGTCCAGCACATCCACATTTCTTCACCTTTACCAGGCCATTCCCTAGAGCAACGCACAGAATGGGGGACTATTTAATTTCAGATGGGTAAAGCACCAACAACATAGCTACATCCCTGGTAGTCCCATCCCTGGAAGCTTTCAAGGCCAGGCTGGATGGGGCTCTGAGCAACCTGACTAGTGGGAGATGTCCCTGCCCATGGCACGGGGCTTGGAACTAGATGATATTTAAGTTCCCTTCCAACTCTGACAATTCTATGATTCTATGATTCTACGATTCTACATTCTTTCAGGGATCATCTGAAGGTCAGTAAAAATGTATTATATGAACATGGATACTTAATTCCGGTTTGATCAGAAACATTGCGGCCATGCATAACGTGAGCTTGTATAACATGCAAGCTACTAACCGCTGTGAAAGGCAGAGTAAATTAATTTGGGATTAAAGTAATGCTTGCATGGTTATTGAGCTTCCAATTGACTTTTAAGTGTAGACGTGAGCTGCAAAAGGCAATAAACCTAGTTCCTGTTACCCACATTGCATGTATAATTTTCCATGCCCCTGAGTCTGCTTCTATCCTTGAAACTTTGGTACCTCATCAAAAAATGTCTCACGTCAAGCTTCAACTCTGACAAGTAAACAAGAATGTAACATCTTAAATGAAGTTGTACTATGGTAACATTCAGTTACCATAGTACATTCATTACATAGTACATACGTTTCCAGTTTAACTGAAATATTTAAAAAAGCTGCATCTCTATAAAGAGCCATGAATAACATAATTTTTTTTTTTTATTTACCGAAGTACCTTTGTCAGTTGTATCTGTATGTAAGGTAAGAAAACTTATACTGACTCCAAGTAATGCTGTAGATCCTAGCTAGGTAGAAAGACATGGAGAAATAGTAACAGTCCAGTAAATTGGATGGACTTGAAGGGTTGTCAAAGATAGTTAACTCTCATAGTTAAATGTAGAGTATGTACATTCACACACCTTTCGAAGTCTGCATCTTCTTCTCACATATGCCAGTATTTTTTCTGCTGGCATAAGCTGAAAAAATGTGTTTTCAGTTTCACAACTGCAAACTGGACTGCAGAAAGCCATAGTTCTTGAATAGTTGTTGAAATGAGATCGGATGGGAATTTTGCCTTAAAGTAGCAGCTTCTGTTAAAAAGGAATCTCACAGCCAAAGAAATGACATCAAATCATCCACAGCAGGTCCTCCATGGGTGGTTAACATCCCTCTTGGGCAGCACCTTACTGATTTCCCACATGGTGAACTCCAGGAGCACCTCTGTGCCTTACCACG
>VWZK01000708.1:0-66034 GCA_013396935.1 Baryphthengus martii
GAAAAGGCCCCTGCAGCGGGGCCGGGCCGGGCCGGGCTGGGCGGCGAGGCCCTGCCGTCTGCCTCCCGCTGGGAGCTTCAGCTCTTCTGTGAGGTGGTGAGGTTCAGAGGAAACAAAAATAGGTCAGACGATAACTATAGGAAATCTGGGCTAATAGGTATCATGTGGACGAGCACAAACAGCGCCGTCTGGACGGGCTTCGTCTGTTGAGAAGGCAGTGTCTGGGGGGGGGGGGCTCCTGGGGCTGTGAGCACCACGTGCACCAGGGCATTGTGAAGAGCTGTGTTTACACCCCGCCCTTAGATGCCGTTTAAAAAAAGAAAAAAGCCAACCCAGAAACCACCACCAAAACCGCAGTGAGGTATTATCATCATCAAGGGGCAGGTGTATGCTTGGCGCTATATAAAATGACGTCCTTGAGTGTGAACTCCAGATACATTTCCTTTCCAGGCTGTATCAGATGCTGGACCTGAGCACTGGGTGGTTTTTGGTTGCTAGAAGCCTACCTCTGTGCTCTTCTTATTGGTATTACTCTAAAAATAGAGGCATATTAAATAATGAAATAGAGCTGAGTAGAAAATAACTACTCTAGAGGTAATACTTTCTGAATCTTGAAATTCCTTATATTGATAAAAGCTTTCTTTTTTTTTTAAAGGAGATTTGCTTTGACTAAGCACAGGCTGGAATGTAAGAACTTAAGAAACTTGCTCTGTCATGGTCAAGTGGTGGTGGTTGTGTACAAGATTGGGAAATATTCCCTCCCTTGTTTATCATTCCACCTCCGCAGAAAGACTCTGCCTTCATCTAGTCAGTTTGAAGACTTTAATGGATAGGCCATTTGAAAACCTTCCTTTTGCTTCAGTACTTCAAAATGGATTATCTATGTTCAGGGGTTATAAAGGAACAAAGAGAATGCTGAATGTACACTGGGATTTGGTTGTGTTGCAGTTAGATGCATTTAACAGATGCTATTACTGAAGTCTCTATTGTTGTTTGGTATGGCTTGGAGATGGAACAGAAAATTGTGGTAGCTCTGGATGTTTGACAAAGCTTTAAATACTTTAAAGATATTAAGAATATTACTCTTTTATTACTCTTGCATGGATATGCTGTTTAGAGCAGCTCCCCAAACTTTGGATTGCGCACCCCTAAAAGTAAAAAAACTGCACACTCACTATGAATATATATTTTAAGTTATATACATGTATTACTGTAATATGTTATGGATATTAGAAAACACACACAAAAATAGACATTAAACTAGGATGATATAAGGATGAAACATCTTACTAGAAAAATATTCATGTTTATTAGAGGTACAGCAGTATTTTTTTCTTGCACACTCCCTTCAGTGCATACACCCAGCTTCAGTTACCATTGGGTTAGAGCATCTTCGACCAGCCAAGTAAAGAAACAACTCTGTGGTAGAAACAAGTGATGTAATTTGAAGTAAGTGCTTTTATGACTGTAGAGTTCATTGTCTTATTTCTAACACCCTCTTTTCCTTTCACTCTTTCTCTGTATTCACATTCTTCACTAGATTATCAGCTTCATGAAGTCAAATATCCTAATTCAAATTCAGTGGCAGTGAGGACTGAATTTGGCTCAGCTGTGGAAATACTTAATGAACTTAGTTATACCCTTTGCTGATACTCTGCGACGATCGTTATCTTGCAACTGCTTCCAGAGTTCAAGTTTTGTGAAGGCAAGGGAAGTTTTAATGAAGTACTCAGATTGAAGCAGTAGCTGAAAACTTGGTTATTTTAAGTTTTTTGAAGGGGTCTTGAGATCAAGACCTATTAATTTCTGGGAAACCGGACACAAGTTTGTATATTGAAGTCTAGGCATATGTTCCGCTTTCTTTTTTATGTGCCAATTCTTTTCTCTGCTGAAAGCTGTTCTTCTGCAATGAAAAAAGTGGCAGGAACACCAGTATGAACAATACATTTTCTTCTCTGTAGCCGACAAATTTCTGGCAGTGGGAAGAGAGAGGGAACTTAATGAGAAGTCTGATTTATCTGGTAAGATCTCATATCTTAGAATTATTTGGTGTAAGAATTTGTCTTTTGCTTTTAGTGAAGGAAATTATTTTAAAAAGAAGTTGCCCTTGGCCTTCCACTTCAGAAAATTGTGTGAAAATCATCGCGGAAATGAGAAAGCAGTGGGATGTATGTTTTCATTGTGAAAGAGAATCCTTGCTCCTGACAGATATGTAGTGGCTTCACTCACTGTGTCAAATGAAAGATGACACATTTATCAATATTTGTGAGGAATGGTAATTAAGGAGGCTTATATTTCCTTGGTAAGGGGGCATGTTCAGCAGCTCATTTGTCTTATAACCTCCCAGAGAACTGATCTAGTGTATAGTTCAAAAGGCTGGAGTGAGGAGATGCCAAATACCACATATCCGCTCAGTGCAATGCAGAACTCCTTGAGTTAGCTCACATGTCTCCAGTGTGAAATCCTGCCCTCGGGATCTGTTGCTTAAGACAGATTCCTTCCTGTGCGGTGGCCACTGTTACTTCTGGGACCTGAACTGGTGCCTCTGCAGGGCAGTACACTGTGCTGACTTTGTTTTTAATCACTTATTTGCTGAGAGCTTTGAATTGAGAAGTACAAAGTGGTGTCTACATGCTGTGTGGCTCCTCACAGTTTCTGTTTATTTGAATAATCATTGCAGAATTTTTTACATTGTATATGGTATGCGACGGATTTTAAAAACTGGATTCAGAGAAATGAGTGCACTGCATTTGACACCTCTTCAGTTAACTGGGAATGCTGACTGAAAACAAGATGCCAGTATCCATGTGAATCTCACTTTTGTGCTTGTGATTTAACTTTCATTTATTTACTACATAGAAAATCTGGAAAGCAAGGTTCTGGTTTAGACAATTATCATGCAAACTGGCATCGAGTTGAGATAGTATGAATTGTAAGAGGCAAAATACTTGAAGAATAGGTGGAGTGCTTAGTGCTGGAGTAGCATGTTCAGGATGTATGACATGCTTTGCTGATCAGGCAAACTCAACACTGTGTATTCGGTTAAGTTGTGGCTGGACAGGGAAGAGAATGATGTCTGGGCTGCTGCTGTGCTCTTGGACGTAATTTGCTTTCACTGGAAAGGGGGAGGAGTTGCTCCTATCCCGATGTGCTCAGGCTGTGGAAGGCGCCAGTGAACAGAGTGAAGTGGTTGGCTCCTGAGATGGGCAGCAAGAGGAGCTCCTGCTTTCAGCAGGGAGCTGCTGGCCAAGCCTGACTTCAGGGAGTGATGACAGACTTCATAGAAACCTGAGAGAAGGTTGTCTGATGTCTGCTCAACTCGAGTGAGGGATGAAGGCTGTTGGTTAGTAATCAGATTTGGGAGGGACCCTTCCCCTTACTTCAGAGATGTGGGTAGGGGAAGGAGGATGTTTCCCCTACCTCAACAGTTTCTTTAATCTGATCATCCACCAGATTTAAGTTGTTGTTTGTTTTGATTTTTTTTTTTTTTTAATGTGCTGTCTTGCAAAATGATGCCTTGGTGCATTCTGATAAAACACTGTTTGAATGTATAAGCCTGCTCTCTTTTGAAGAGGAGACCTAAAAGGGTTAGACAGCCACCCCTCCAAGTCTTACTCAGCTCAAGATTCTGGATTTTGTTTCAATCTGGACTCTTGTTTAAAATGGAGAAGAAATGTGAATGGAGAAGAGGGGTCAGAGAGAATTTTTTGAATAACAAATGAATAACAAAGATACAGACTGTAAAGGATAAGTTACAGATGCTTGGCCATTTACTTTTTGATATATTGGGGGAGGGTCGTGTCTTCTGGTGCAGAAAAATTGTGGTTTTCTTTAGTTAAGAAAAAGACTACTTTGGAAAAGAGAAATTTGTAGGCAGTTGAATTCATAGAGGGTAAGGTTTCTGAACTTGTCTGATCAAAATAACCTCATTTAGTGTAAAAAAAAAAAAAGTTGTTTCATACTGCTGTTTTTAAAGTACTTGCTTATTGTCACTGCATATAATAAAACTGCCGCTTAAAAGTCTTTCTCTATGAAAACTCCTTTAATCACGCTGGGGAGAAAGTAATTTTCCCTAGTGCTCTCTTCTTCTTTAATGTATATCTAACTTTCCCACTACATTTGTGAGCTCAAATGTATGTAAACAAGCATGCCATTGCAAGGCTCAAGAAGTGATTTAATGATTGCAACTCTTATCCACCCTTCTGATTGTTGGGACTACTTTAGCATCCCCAGAATTAATCTAATCTACACTGATGGCTCTGTGGGATGGTGTGTTGCATCTCACTATCTAATGATTTCTTTCTTTGAAATTCTATGCTCAAGAACTGACTGTGTAGAAAAAGAAGGTAAATGCCAAGATTAAAGCTCTTCACTGCTTGTGCTCTTGCAAGAAAATAGAAATGGGTGGGCTGGCAAATACCACTTGCAGGGAGATGTCCATGGTTGTGAACACCAGTGGGCTCAGCCCTGTGGCTTGCAGGTAATTTATTTCATAACAAGTCACCAAGCAATTGTCAGGCTGTGATTGGCCTCAAACCTTCCTGAGGCTTGAGATGCTGACCTGTAGTACATGCTCTGCAGTTCATCCCTTGAGCCTTTTTCTGTCTGTTGCAGGTGCTGTAGAACAAATGGGAAAGTTGTGGTTTGGAGACTGAAGTGACACCTTGGTAATTTCGCTATTGGACTGGGTTTTGTAGGCAGGAGAAACGGATACGTAAACTCAAAGTATACCCCATCCTTTCTTATTGTTCTTTAACAACAATCAACTGGTGTCTAAATCTGAGGTGTTGACTTCGCTTCTCTTAAATCTTTCTCTTATTCTCATTTGCTTTTGACAAAACAGCCTTTCACTTGGACTCATTAGATTGTCTTTGAAATGAGCTGTGTGTCTGTAGTGAGAGGCAAGAGTCAGAAGGCAGCTCTGTGCATCCGCTGATCCACAAACTTATGTTCTTTCTGAAATGCAGCTGTGTAGGTTAAGAGAGTACCCTCTGCAGGCTGGCTTAGGAGCATGTGAGGTGGTGAAATGCCCACAGTTTGCTTGGTTTCACCCTTTTGTAGGACGGAAAGCATCAGTTTTGTTGATTTCAGTATCTCAGGAGGTAAACTGTGGTGCTTAGTCTTAGTGATTGAGATCCTGTGGTACACTTGCATACAAGTGAGAGTTTCTTACTTTATAGTGTTTCACTTATAACTGTTCCCTGAAGCTACAGCAATAAAATGCTGTCTTACAGGAAGACACGCTAAGATTTGTACACCTCTCAGAACAGTAGAGAGGATGGACATGCAGATGCTATTAGGACCACACTTCATCATGTTGAATCTCAATTCTCTTGAATTCTAGAGCCCTTACATGCTTTGCATCCAGGAAAGATGGACTTAACATCAGCATTTTGTGAATCTCCAAGGCAAGCAGCTCTGTCTGCTACTCTCTGGTGGCCGGGGATTAAATCATCCCCTGCCCTTTTCTTGAGTCTCTGTCTGCGGTGACATTACCTTCAAGAGACATCAGTCCTCTGAAAACCTGTCTCCTCTCAGTATTTTGAACTACTGCATGGTTGGACGATGATTACTATTCATCTCTTCCTGTGAAGAGCTAGATCTGAATTGATGACCAAATTGACTTTTCATGCGCAAATTTGGGCATGACAGTGAAGAATTACTTCTGAGCTTTGCAATAAATATGGTAATTATAACAACAATTATCATACAGATAGAGAGCTGGAAGAAAATGGTTAGTCTAGATGGGGAAGTACACTCCATTTCCTCTTACATTGCTGTAGGTGAAGTGGACAAGTCGTATCTGCCTGGGGATTGCTTACATTCTTTGTTTAATCCTAGGAGGAAGCAGGACTGGAGAAGGCCATGCAGCATGCTTTTTGAGTGACCTGATAGGTAGTTTCTATTCAGGTTAATGGTGGTAGTTTGAAGAGTTGGTTTGGATTTTTTAAAATAGCTTTCTTTTCTAGGCTAGCTAATCTTTCAAAACTCAATTTTCAAAGATAAAATTTATAAAGCAACTTGAAAATTGAGGTTTTTCACAGTGGATATTGCAGATTGACTTTAAGGGAGATCTGCAGAATACATGGAGACTAACCAGAGGAGTGCTAGGCTGGACTTTTTTCATGCATTTTGTTGCATACCCGATGAAAAATGAGAAACTTATGGATTTGATCAGCTGCATATTTTGATTAATAAAAAGCAGAAGGAACTAAACATCCAGAGTACTGTTGTCCTTGAAAGGGGGGGGGGGATGGGGTGGGGAAGTAGTAAACTTAATTTACTACAACGTAGAACCTAACCTGTAACTAGCAGTGCTTGCAAAATAGTGAAAAGTAAAGAGCCAGACAAAAAACTTGTATGGTTCAATAAAATGATGTGAACTTTCAGCATGTATTTGCACATACAGCAATGCAATTCCTTTTTTTTTGTAAAGGAAACAATGCCAAGGTCTTATATTAATTCACAGTTCTTCCTTAACTCTCTAGACATCTGAAGAACCTGATCCTGCATACTATTACTTTGTATATTAAATTTGGAGTTGAGAGCTTCATTTCTGATAACTTTGGAGTATATAATGGTTTTGAAATAAGTTTTAGCTGAATATGATTTGAGCTGCACTGTTTCTGAGGAGTAAAATAGATGATTCCTGTATCTTGAAAGTATGAAAGACTCATACTGGCTCAAAAACACTAACGTGCTGTGAACAAGTATGTATCTTTGCTTATATACCTGACATTGCAGGAGTATTATAGAAGGGAAACAGGAATTTATTTACATAACTCTAAAACACTTCCTATCCCAGAAAATGTGCTGAATTGAAAGAAGTTGCAAGTTATTTAATGTGACAGAACAAAAATCTAGCTGCTGCTGAAAGCAGAAGGTGAAAATACAGAATGGACGGGTGATATTTAATGAACAGTAGCTGTGTATTATTGAACATCAGAAAAGGATCTGTATAGTCAGATTAAAGACAGATGACCTTTTTAGAGTTTAGTTAACCTTTTGGTCACTTCTGAGAGTTATCAGTTATGAAGATAAAGGTCAAGCTGGAGCTTGGTCTTCATATATCATCTTTTTCCTGCGATGAAAGGTGTGCCCCTCTCAGTTTGCCTTTATTAAGGAGCTGCAGGATTATTTAGTTGAACAAGAGTAGTTATGTTCTTCTAATCCTTGTCAAAATGATTTTTGAAGGGGAAATCCTTTTGTTCAAGATGAATGGTCCTTGATTTTTAATTTTTTTCAGTGTTGTCCCGTTAGTGGAAAAAAATAATTGTGAAAGAGATCAGTGTTTCATACAAATTGATGCGTTACTTTTGAAATCAATACAGTTACACAAACTTGCACGAAGTAGCCTTTGTTTTTAAAATAGCTGTTGGAAGGAAGAAGGACAAACCATTGCATGCAAGCACTCCGTAATAAACAGCATTTTTATCACAGTTATGGATTAATAGCCATACAAATTCCTGATCAGCCAACTGTTTGTGAATGTGGCACATGAATTTGTAGCCACTCCAAAGGTGCCCGTGGCTATTTGTCTGCTAGGAAACTTGTCCAGCAGGTTCTAATTTTCTGACAGACTACTTTCTTGAATTACATCCTTTAGATCAGTGTTTAGGTAAAACTGGAAGCCTGCTTCAGAGAGCTGTTTGACCGAAGCTTCAGCATTTGCCGTTACGGATGGACAGGATACGGATACTTTCTCAATTTTGTAAGGCATTTTTCATCTTCCCTTCTTAAGCTGATGTAGTCAGGAGCAAAATCAAATGAAATTTTGCGTCACAGGAAGCACACATGTATATGACTAGGCATCCAAATATTTGTCATGGG
This sequence comes from Baryphthengus martii, assembly GCA_013396935.1. NCBI lineage: Eukaryota > Metazoa > Chordata > Aves > Coraciiformes > Momotidae > Baryphthengus > Baryphthengus martii. Next base: position 7,831 of record VWZK01000708.1, read on the forward strand.
GATTTCAGTGGAAATTTAGTAGCTCTCTGCCTGAGTGCATTTCGTAGGGAAGAGGAGCTGCCAGTGAGATACAAAAGCTGCCCCTTGTGCTTTCTCTTCTCTCAGTTATGGGAGCAGCAGGCAGGGAAACTGGACTGATTCTTAGAGGACTGACAGTGGTTTTGAGAGTATTGAGTTCATAGAAAAGAAGTAACTGTTCTCTAAGTGCAAATAATGAAATACCTGCCAATGACCAGTTTTCTTTTTTTTTTTTTTCTTTTTGGAAGTTTGAGTTTAGGAATGGTTTTACGTGAAATAGGAAAACTCCTTCACCATCCTCCTTGGAACGTTGCACGGACTGGCATTCTGTGTGTTTAAAGCGTCCACCTCACTGTGCCAAATGAAGCATGGTAAAAATGTATGTTTGAAAGCTTTTAAAAAAGTGCACTTCCAATCTGCCAATCCATAAATGCTGAAGTGCGTGGTGTTCTCAAGGATACCGTTGTAAAATCTACCTTAGTTAGTGAAGTCTTTCTTAAAGCTCCTTCACAATCTATTCTATCTTGACAAGAACTGTTTCCTCTTGGATCTGTTCTTCTGTTATGTGAAAGGATGACTCCAGACTCTGCTTTCCCATGCTGTGGGTGGGTTTACTGTGTTGTATAGTCAGCTGTGCACCCAACATGGGATGAGGCTTTGTCTCAAAGCTGAAACTGAAATCTTGTTAAGAATCCTACCTTAGGAGAATTTGTCCATTACAAGGCTACTATTACCATGGAGTGATGGTAGACTTCATCTTGCAACTCCCTAGGCTGAAATTGAAGGCAGTTTTGCCTAAGAGGTGCCATACTTGGCCTTGATATGCTTTTACTTATAATTTCTGTTGCATGATGTAACCTTCTAATTACTCAGGGCTATTATTTTGGAATATAGTCTGTGTGAAGCCTTTAAGAAGCTTTGAAAATGAAGGTCTTGGAGACTCCTTTTACTCTTGGACATTAAAAAAAAGAAGCGATTCAGCTGGTTATATCAGTTCTTTGTTAGGCTTTTCTGCTTGGTAAGAAAAGCAATTAGGTTATGAACTCATCTAATAATGAAAAGGTCTGAAATGATTTACAACAACGATTCTTAAAAATTAGGAAAGGGGAGATGCATCTAAATTGAATAATGTACTTCTGGGCTTCACACCGATGGAAGTCACCTTTGGTAAGTCGTACTTGCTACAAAGCAGGATTTGTAACAGAAATACAGATACATATATGAACATATTGCATCTTTTTGAGATGCCACTCATGCATGTTGTGTTATCTTCAAGTGTTACTTGCTTAAATATGATTTCTATTTTAGTTTTAGCCCAGTTCTTACCCATTATAGTCTTTTCGCTGTTTTAATTCTTTCTGTATTATCTACATTTATTTGATGGCACAATATAAATAAAACATTGCTAAACAGTTATGGCTAGACCGTAAAATTGGCTTGACCTCTTTGTAACTGAAGTCTAGCACAAAAAGGTATTCAGTGTTTTTAAGTTGATGACAGCTTTCTCTGGAGCGGCAAGTACAGAAACCTTTTTTCTTTAAGATTAAAAAAATAAAAAGCCTTCTAGTATCTGAGGGTCAAAAAGGCCTCTTGACACAACTAGGACACTACTGAAGCCAGTGGTTCAAGTTTGAGTGCTGAAGGCACTCGAGATACCTCAAAAGAGGACATACCATTGCTTGTGCAGGTTCAGTGGCCTTGTAGATTCTTAATGAGATATGCGGATGTGAACGCTTACTAATTAGCCGGCATGTTATGTCACTTAAGGAAGTTATTTTGGAAAACAGCAATTTTTAGTGTAAAGGGTTGACAGAGTACTTGTAATAGTATGCAGTGTTTTCCACCTCCTACTACTATAGTACCTCAAAATGGGATTTAAGCACCTCGTCCAAAAGGAGCTTTCTCTAATCACACTTTTGTACCGCTCGTGTAAGCCATATGCAAAGATTCGGAAAGAGCTTCCTTTAGTAGAAATCTGACAGTGCTGGTTTTACAGATTTATTTTTTTATTAACGTTGGTCTGAATTAGGAGTGTCTTTAAATAAAACATCTGCATGTTAATGAATGTTGAGCAGATTTATGCCCTTTATCTATCCTTTGACCTTAATCCTTATAACTCATCTGCGTGTCCAATTCAGATATTCACATTAAGTCACTTATTCTGTCTTTCCCTTTTCTTTGGAGTTTGAGTGAGATAGGGTAAATAATATATGATACAATTTTTCCTGTGTAGACAGATCCTCCTCTCTTCTCCTAACTTGCCCAATCATCATTATCCGTTTAACACTTTATTAATAAAAGACACTCTGGTCTTTCTAAAAGAAAAGATATTATGGAGAATAATTGAAAAGTAGGGTAATTGAAACTGTTCCTATTACATCTGGCGGAAATTACATTAATTATGTTGGACTCTGCAGGAGCAAGTAATAGTTGTTTTCACAAAACTTAGTTTGAGGAAAATTATTTTTGAATAAAGGCCATCAAATCTATTAGTAAGTTTAACTCTTGAATTGTCACTATTTGTAAAATAGAATTTTTGTTGAACTGACTTCTACCAAGTGGGCATCACTGTCTGTTAAACTACCTGGAAAAATATGATTCCCTAAATGTTTTAATTGATAACTGCAAGGATAAGCTTGACTCAAATATTTTTCTGCACAGAGATGCATGAAATACTGTAGAAGGGGCCATCAGCTGCCTTGTGAGAGCAGTTGCTTCCTTAAGGTGTTGTCTGGCTCCCCAGTTGAGTCCCTCCATCAAGTGAAATACTTCACTCAAGGCTATTATCTCACAGTGTTTGCTTACTGTCAGATTCTGTCTACGAAAGATGTAAGCAATTTACATGAGCAAAACTCAGTTTAAAATTCTGCCTCGTATAGGGACTTTGTATTACAAATTCTCACTGCTGTTCCTACCTGTAGATTTGTAGGCCTAAAACCTGCCAAGTCCTGATGTGCACAGCTGTGATGACAGGAAAAAGCTCCATAGAAGAGCAAGTACATAAATTGTCAGCCTTCATTGCTGGGTCTGTGTGTGTCTGAGGATCTCTCTGCAGGGATCTGATTTTGGCACTTGAAGCTTACTCTGCGCTTCAGGTGGGGATGTCAAATGGGAAAGGCAGCCAAGGTGTTTAACAGTATGATACTTGCACCTCAGTTGGTGGGCACCTCTTCCTGAGCTAGCAGGAGTCGTTTAGAAATGCTAAGAGTGGGTTGGTGGTTAATTCTAAAAGCATTAATCAAGACCAATTTCAGTTCTAAAGTTGAAGCCAGCTATTCAGACTCTTCAAAGCTTTCAAAATCGTACAACAAAAAAAGACCAAACTCAACTAATTTATGTTACCATAATTTTCCACAGTTTCTTTTAGTCACTCAGATCCTGGTTTGGCTTGCCATGACCTGGGAAGGATAGAGAAAATATCCCTTGTGTAAGTTAAGGACATCAAGAGCAGGAAAATGATTTTTGCTAGGTTGAGAAGTATCCTTACCAAAGCCTTTCTGGTGTCTCCTTTGTAGTTGACTTTTGGAGTCCAACTGCATTCACATCTCTGAAGATGTGACTTGCTTTTTTGAATGCACAAGCTTATTTTTTTAAATTTTAAATTAGAACAAAATCAAACTTGACTATTAAAATCTCCCATTGAACACATTAATCTTCTTTTGGCTGCAATAAATACTTCTGACTGTGGTTGCTAAGTGGTGATCCCTGGAGAATCCTGCTGGAGTGGTTGACGTTCGCCTTCCCACTTGATTCCTTTTGTTGATCTACTCTCCAGGGCATAATGAAGAGGAGTAATGTATGGGCTTCATTACAAAGTATGGAGTATTATCTTAAATTACCAATTAAGCTGGCTTTATGTGAGGAGGCTGGAGTCTGGAGTGAAGTGTTTCAGTTGTTCTCTGGTAGATAAACAACAGGGGAGCGTGTGAGAATTCAGGCTTGGCAGCTGTCAACCACTGGAGTAAGATTTACCAGAGCTTGTCAGTAAGCACCCTCTGATGTTATGTTATGGGATGACTGCTGGACACTTCAGCACCTCAAGTGTTTATTCCCCTGAATAAACTCACTGCTTGGGTGGCAATCGGCAGCCAACTTGGGACTGGTGCTTTGAGCTTCTGTTGGAAGGAATATTGGAATGAATAAGGTTCAGACTTGGGCACGAAGCACTCCAGCGTCGCGAGAACTCAAACTCGGGGTTTTTAAGGCATTGTGCACCACTGCTGGTGGAAGAGCACTGATTTGATGTAACGGTAGCTCCTGTATGGTAGGATTGTCGTAACTGTCGTGAAGGTGGTGGAATTGTCATCTGTTTAAAAACTGGTTTAGGATTTATTGAAACTTTCTGAGTTCATTTACCGCATGAAACAAAGCTCATATTAAGCAAGTGAAAAGCCCCATTAGTATGTGTGGTTTTTTTTCCTCCATACTTACTGGAGAATCATAGAATGTTTTGGGTTGGAAAGTATCTTTAAAGGTCATGTGGTCCATCTGCCCTGCTGTGAGGAGGGAAATCTGCAACAAGAGCAGGCTGCTCGGAGCCCTATCCAACCTGACCTGGAATGTTTCCAGGGATGGGGCTTGAACCACCTCTCTGGGCAACCTGGGCCAGTGTTTCACCACCCTCAGTGTTTAAAAAAAAAATAAAAAAATCCTCCTTATATCTAGTCTGAATCTCTCTTAGTTTTAAACCATTCCCCCTTGTCTTTTTGAAACAGACCCTGCTAAAAACGATCCAGAACATTAGATACAATCAGATTTCTGGGACCTTCTCTCAAAGTTTTCTTGCCCTCCGTGTGTACAGGTGGAAAAGCCAAATTCTGATTGTATTGTTAACAACTTCTTTTGAAACTAGCTTTATTTTTGTGGCTCTCCAAATACTGATGGCAGGAAAACATCTGACAAATGCAAATGATTCATTCTTTGCACTATTGAGGTGATCTGTGCTCCATCTCTAACACGTCTTAACTACAGAGTGCTAATAGATGGAGCTGTCACTGTATGGGCACTCTGGTCTTCTAAAAAGCTTGTTTGGGTAGTATAAGAGAGCACTTCTCCTTCATAGACAGAATTTTCTAGAGATTTATTTAAAAATATGCTACTGTGGAACTGTAAAGATAATTCAAGCCCTTTCAGGGAGTTTCTTGTGCCTTAACAACATTCTTGGTATTTTTGATACTCTCTAAGATTACAGATGGAAGGGGACAGGCCATTGGGTCATTTATGAAATGGATTTTTCCAAATGTAGGCTACCTTGTTTTTGAATGATATTTTCTTTTCTAACCCTTGGACTGAAGTTACGCTTCTGATGATGGAAAGGATGGTGAGTAGAATAAATACTTGCTGAAAGGTAGGCTTTTTCTGGCAGTATCTTCTTCAGCCTCTGAAAGGCAGAAACATAATGCTGATTGAACCTAAACCTGCCTACTGTTCAGTATTGGGTGCTTGGTTATGCTGGAAATACTTTTGTGTGTAGATCTGAATGGCAAATTTTACATTCTTTGTTCTTCGATTGCCTCTATACCAAGCTAAGTGCCTGCACTCGTTACTCTTTGCAGTAGGGATTTTAGTAGTATTTCATGAACTCAAATAAAGCTTTCGAGAGTGACAACTATTTTGAGAGCATAATAATGGCAAATACTTCTGTGCAGAGCAGGAGCGGGGTGCTTTGTGATGGGTGGCATTCCTCGCAGGGGACTGAAAGTCGTATCACACTTTGGGTTGTTTTGTGCCTTGCTTTGTTTTCTTTTCTGCAAAGAGACCCAGGCTGAGGCGTGTTCCAGCCAAAGAGCCAGCCTGAGAGAAGTCTTTCACCTCACTCAGAGGTGCGCAGTTTACCATGACTTGTTGCGGTCTGAACTGCAAAATGCTGCCATCACATCTGGGGCAGTACATGGAGCAATATGGTGACTAATTTGTGAGTGCAGTTGTCTGGAAGAGGCTGTGAAAGAGGGGAGATAGGATCAGATTTTGGTCAGTTGTCCATTGTATTTATGAGCTGGACTTCAGAGGGGTTTTAGTTTGAGTTATTTGCACCAGAGCAGTAAAGCAGCTGTGTATTGGATCACAGCGGGGCATTTGAGAACAGAAGAAACAATCCTTGTGTGTACTAAATTCTTTCCCCAAGACAACAGGACTCAGTGTGAATGTCAAGAATCAGATCTAGGGAAGGGGCATAAATGTTATGACAAGGTATATTGTAGAGCCTGTGTTGAAATAACTGAGATTGGGTCAGTGCCTCTGAGTGAGGCACCTGAGTATCTCATGGTGCTGATGGAGAAGCCCGGTGCGGGGTTTCTAACCCAGCCGGCGGGTTGCGATGCAGCTCAGGCCTCTGCATTGCAAGGCAGTAAGTGAAGCTAGGGGGAAATACTTCTTCCATGCCAACAAAATCTTGAAGGGGAAGAATGGAAATTCTCGATACCTTTTTGTATATTGTTAGCTGTAGCAGCCTGTAGTCATAGCTGCTGCAGTTCCTTCTTACTGATTTGGTAAAGCACACAGTGGAACTGTGGGGAAAACTGGGCTCAGCTCTCGTTGCCCGAGGCCAGTCAAACCGCCAGCTCTCGGGAGAGCTTTGCTGTGACTACTCTGAGGCTCATGCTCTGGAGCTGTTGTGCTCCAAATGAAATCTGGATTCATCAGGGACAGGGGAGGTGAGAATGGTTTGGGGGTTCTCCCGGAGTGTTACTGGCACTTCTCAGTGTCAGCCCCACTCTGTCTGGAGATGGGGGATTTGACTCTTAAACTAGAAAGTCTTTCTTTATTTCACAGAACAATATTTAGAAAGGGAAGATATTTCAAGAGGGGAGTTTGAGACTTAAATTTGGTATTTTCTTTGTATATGGCTTGGCTCGTAGCTAGGCATGTGTCTATGTAGCAGTGTTTTACTACCAGTAGCAGTTACTGTACAGTTTAATGGTTCTATATTTAGTTACACTATTTTAACATATATTTTTAATTAAAATTGATCTCCACTCGGTGTAACAAAACAACAAAAAAAAGACTGCACTATGTTGTAGAGTTTCTCCTGGCTTGTTTGTGTTCTGTTTCATGGGCAGATCACTGTCAGCACACCAAATATCATGGGAAAGACGTGATCTTGAACAGATGTGCAGTCAATAGAATTCCCTCAGGAGGCGCTTGGCAAGGCTTTGTGGTATGTCCTGTTGTCCAAAAGGATTCATAAATGTGCCTCAGTGGGCAAATGTATGTTTATTACATTTTAGGTCTGTCTTGACGTAGCAATTCCAGCTCTAATGGGTGCCTCTGAGCCTGTGTGTTAGTCACATTTGGTTTTTATACACATGAGGGTTTTTAGCCTGTTTTGAGGGAATTTAAGGACCTGAAATGTATGGGAGTTACCTTATTTTTCTGTCTCTTTTCAGAAGATGTGGTTTTTTAAATTGGACAGCTGAAGTCAAAAGCACTTGAAATTGCTTCTTCAATTTAACAATAACTTTTATTCAGTAATTCTTCTAACCAATGTGCTTGGCTTAGATCTTGACAAAGCTTGGCTATATTTGATTTTTGAGGTATAGATCAGTGTAGAAATAACAGCTCTGGGGAGGCTGTTACTGTGCTTTATAGGTTTAAAAGAGAAAACTAGTCCACTTTTACTACCTTCTTGTAAAAAGATGTTTGTTAATTCAGAAATTCTAGCAACATGAAAATGATCGATTTTTTTATTATTATTTTTATCTTTGGTTCAAGGCAAAGTGAGGTAGATGCATGCTCTCTGGGTACACTTTTAGCACAAATGCAAATGAGTGTTTACCTGGGTTGGAGCCTAACTCTGTAAAGCAGGATCTTGGCACTTGAGTGCTGATTTGCCTTTGGTGCCAGATGAAGAGGAGGGAGGAATGAATAATCACCAAAGAGAAGCTGGTAGAGGTTCATCTGTTCCTGTCAGGTACAGACAGTGGCTGGTATGTTTTGGTCCTGTTGTTTTTAAAAGGGCAGCATATAAGGAAGGAGGCAAGGAAGCTTTCTGTTACTCTAAAAGGCACATTATGCGAAAGAAATTACAAATGATAGCTTTCTGTTACTCTAAAAGGTACATTATGTGAAAGAAATTGCAAATGATAACTTAAGGTAGAATGCAGATTTGCAGTGCAGACTTTCAGAAATATTTTCCATGACCTAGCACAGAAAAAAATCATTGCTTTAACATATTTTAATATAATTGTTTATCCAGAAAATGTTTTTAATGCTCTTAAAGGATAATTTACCTGTCAATTTTTCTACACTTTGGTGTGCTAATTAGTGGCTGCAAGGGAAAATATTGAAGTGCAGAAGCAGCAGGGGCATTAGAAAGTGGCATGTAAGCTCCAGAAGTGTAGGAATATATTGTTTGTGAAAAATGGTAATACTTCAAGTAGCCTATTTGCCTTGCATGCTTCAGTTTCTTAGAGAACTGAGTGCAATCAATCCTGAGGTGCTCTCTCTGAATCTCTAGCCAGTGCAATTCCTCAGGGTTAGTAGTTGGTCAAGGTGGTTCTACATGAAAATTGTCTTAATTCAGTGAAAATTAGAACATTTTACAGTGTTTTTTAAAAATAAATCACTGCTATAAATTTCTGTGTGCTTCAAGCAAAACTGTTTTGAGTACTTCAATAGCATTTTAGTGTTAGAGTTGCACAAGACTGTTTTCTGTCAGTCAAAGGTCAAGTGAGGCAGCTGATGTGCTGGTTTGTTCTTCCAAGAGACTGAAGGGTAACCGGACTCAGATGAACTTGTATTACAGTGATGATTCAGGTACTTGGAAGATTATCTCCTTGAAGTAATGTCTGTTTGTTGCTCTGCCTTTGCCGAAATCCTTTTTGAGCCTGTCTTTCTAGTGCATCTGTTTAGCTGCAAATTTTCCTTGTATCGATGACATTTGTCTTCTATGGTAGCTAGCTTCTTCAGAATCTTTTAATCATCTCTTCTACATGGGATTTGATGATCATTCCTGAAAATATCCTCCTAGACTTAAAGTATCTTGATCTGTATTTTTATTTATCTCATTTTTCTCTTGTGTGATCAGTAATCCAATATCAAGCTCTACTTTCTTTAAGGTTGGGCTTGAGAAAGCAGCATATACCACTCTGTTTCCATTTGTCTCCTCGATCCTTCTCCAAATACCTACCATGAAGGAGTTCAACACTGTTGTCATACGACTTCATCAACAGCGCCAGTTACGGCAAATACATATTATTTCAAACTCTTTCTTGTCACTCAGCATCTTACCATAGGGTGGAATTCTTTTAGGAGAAACAGTCAGGCTTTAACCCGTGTACATTATTTTCCTACTGAATTTAATCTTAATCACTGTGCTCATCTTTTACCTCAACTACTTGTCATTTTTTTTCCTGATCTACTTCTCATGGAGGAAGAGGCTTCTCAAAAACCCTTTTTCCATTTGGAAAATGAAGTCAAAGTTAAGGGTCTTCAAATTCTTCTGTCATCTGTGAAGGTTTGTGTGATGTCATCATATATCAACACCAGATACTTGCCAGCTTTCTCTAGCAACCACACTTCTATTTTTCTTATTCTGGTGGACTGAACACTGTTCTGTTGCCTTTGGTCTTCTGCTGAATATCTTTTAGTCTTCTAATTAAAGTGAAGCTAGCAGTTCTTTCTTTAAAGAAGCTCTGAAATAATATCCTGGTTTATCCCCCAGGTAGCCTTCTGGAGCTTGTCATTTTCTTCTAGAGACACACAATTTCTTGTGTTTTAATCACGGGATCAACAATTTAAGTATTTAATTCTGAATGTCTTTCTATGCCTCTTCATTTATGTCTTCGTATTTAAGTATAAAGCAAGGGGTTCTGTTTCCTGCATCTCACCTCTTTACAACATCTGCAGAGAAGAAAAGGAACAGTGTTAAATTTACTGATGTCCCAAAGCTTTCTATTTTCTTGGATGCTGCTTGATATTCTTTGGCAGTATTCATATTTTCCTTTCCAAGTCTACATTTCATACACTAAACTCCCCCACCCAGTCCCCTGTTATTTCACTGGGAAATCTACTGCTTCCACAGCAGAAATGAATGATGAGTAAATCATCTCCAAAGATAAATCCGGAGGATCCATGATATGTACTTAGCTCTACATCTGTGTGTGTCTGTCTGCTCAACAACCTTGCTTTGCAAATGGCTTTGAGGGAGTGAAGTGGTTTGTGGGCTCTGAGAGGAAAAGATGAGCAAGTGAAAATCCTGGGTCTGAACAGAGACCTCATGTCTCATTCTTAATTTTTTAGAGATCAACACAGCCATCTGCATCACCTGGGCCATCTCCATCACCTGGGCTTTCAAGAGACTAAAATCCCTGCCATATGTTGGAGGTGGACGCTGACCTTGCTAAGTCTACCTCTAAACACAGTATTCTCAGGTTTACCTTCTGCTGCCATCGGGAGATGATTCTTGTTTCTATTATAATTTTTGCAAGCCTGATTTATTTTTTTTTCCTCTCATTGAATGTCATAAGAAAATGACTCAGATTTCTATTCATAATTGTACTCAAAGTTGGAAAGAACTTCTATTGATGAAATTCAGCTAACCCACGGTAGTGAAAATAATGTACGTTTCTGTATGGTCTGTGTGCGTGATGTTCCTTCATCGCCTATTGATTGCCTGGTCTGAGTAAGCAGCTGATAATTCATCTTCCCGATGTCCTGACCCTCGGGACCTCTTTTTCTCTGTGGAACAAGTAATGTTTAGACAGCTTAGTTGAAATGCATCCTGTTGTCGGCATTAAGACATCGCTGGTACTTGTCGGTGGAACAATTATACAGTACCACAGAGATGTGACAACAGAGATAATCAGCCTATCAAGGTTGTAATCTGTTCCCTGTGTTCATGGTTACAAGTCAGAGTGGCAGAGGCAAACATCAGGGCTAATGCATAGGGCACCTCCAGTTACAAACACCATGGAGAGGTGAAAACACTTCAACATCATATAGTAAATGGAAAGCGCTGCTATTTCATCAAGTTCATCTCTAATTGTTTTAGCCTTTGGCATGAATAGTCATGTTGCTGAATCAGCAGTAGCAGGGCTGGGTCCAGGCTGGCTGAGACTCTTCTAGGGGATATGTTACATAAAAAAAAGCATGGGTACCTCTTTAATTAAAGACAAGTGAGTATATGCAGAAAGAATTTCTGCCAAATTATGCTAAATACTTGAGAGAGAAGCCCCGACAAGCAGTACAACTCTGGTTTACTGCTGACATTTAAAGACATGGAGAAATATTTTAAACGAGGGATATGCCTATTAATGTGTTTTGAGAAATTGCATTTGTGTGACAGCAAAATATTTTTCTGTTCATAGGTTGGTGCTTTATTGAATATTGTGCTGAGTTGAGTTTTCAAAATTGTGATCCTTTAGAGCTCCTCCTAAGACTTGTATGGCTGAAACTCAGTTTTCATTGAGGTATTTCTTTGTGTGTTCTAGCTCTTACAAGTCAATTTTGCTTTTAACAGAATTTTCTGGTAGTTATCGTTTGCTGTGAATAAAATACCAAGTTTCCCTTTCATAGACAGTGAAGATGTTTTTCCTTTGTCACACATGTCCTGTAGTTGCCCTAGATGACAGCGTGTATTTGAAGTAAATTAAGAAAGCGTGATTACGTTCCCTGGGAATGGCATTCCTAAAGCCCTAATACATTATTTCTATTAAAAAACAGGGTGGGAAAATAAACCCAACTCTTCCTCTCAGGCTCTTAGTGCTGATTCAGGGGAATTTACTTCCTCAGATTTCATAAAGAGTATGATCAGCAACAGGATTTCTCAGTAGGACAGGGCAGGTGTCCTGGTGCTTCATTGTACAACTCGGCGGACAAGCTGATGTGCTGCCCGTAGGGGTAACTAGTAACACCTTCAGAAGTGGCTGAAGTTTGACTTTTGAGGTCCAGTGGTAAGTGCACTAAGAAGTCCAGACCTCGTTGGTTTTGTTGCTTATGTTGCCTTTTTTTTACCAAACCCATGCTGCCAAATTGTAGAGAACGTGTTAGTGTAACAAACCAGTGATTTTTTTTTAATATCAAACTTACTTGGGGAAAAAAGCAAATATTTTACTGCCCCCAGGTTCTTTTGTTTCTAATACATTCAGCTATTTACATGCACAGGTTTAATAATAAAAATGCGGGGTGAAGTGTGTGCTCTCCATTTGTGGGTGCCGTTTTCAGCTCCTCGCTCTAATAGTTGTAAGCTAACCACAGGCACCTTCCTTAGCGACGCCACCAGCAGCTCTGTACAAAATGTGATTATCGTGTACCCGTGAAGCAAACGGGGGGTGTCGCCCCGCTGAGCGAGAGGCATTACAGGATCCGAACGATTTGTTTGTTCTTGCGTTCGGGTGACTGCACGCCCACCTAACGCAGGGATAGTACGAATCTCCATCTGTGCCATCAGATAAAGTGGCATTATTTTAACACTTTGGCATTAGTTTACTATCTATGTTGCCTGATCAATGAATGCATCAATGTCCAAATATCTCCAAGATGCTTCAGTGTGCTCGTTCCTTCTGAAGACCATCTGCACGAATGTTTCCTTCTAAGTAGAAGTGCTAGAGCATTCTAGTTAGTCATAAAGAAGTCTTTAAGAGATTTAAAATTGCTGTATGAGAACTAATGTCACTTTACTCTGTGTCAGCAGGCTTGACAAGGCTTGCTGACTGGTAGCACTTCCTGGAAGTTGTAAAGAGTGAAGAACTTAGTGTGCCAAACATTTACAAAAAATATCATAGACAGCCCTACCGCTTAGCAGCTTGAACTACTAACAGACTGGAGTGGAAGAGAAGTTTATGCATGTTGCTAGTGAGTTTTGCCATGTTCTAGACACTACAGCTTGTTAATAGTTTTCAGAGAATGAAAAGAAAACGAGTGGTGCCACTCTCTGTACCTTACAAATAATATCAGCAACATATGAATGTTATTTTATTGGGCTGTCTGAGTTGTCAGTGTGTCAGTTTCTCCACACTTTCCATTTTTTCCAGATCTTATATTTTTTTCTTATGGAAAGGACAGTGTAATTGTGGGTGGTAAGATTGCCTTCATGGTTCTGGAATGGGTCAGTTTAAACATGGTAGGCATGTGTCAGTGTTACTCTGCTGGGCTCAACATGTACCCAAATACCCTTTCAAGTAAGGGCTCGTATTACTTGGTGTTTACAGCATTGAACTGTTTCTTTAGATTATAATTCTGGTCTTTTAGTCACTTCAACGGTTGCTAACAATGTCTTGCAACAGGGGAAGATAGACGGGCTAGTGCTTGATGTCCTTTCTAGTCTCTTGTACCCTTGTAAAATTGGAGGGAACATGCAACAGTTCTAGCGGGGGGAAAAAGGAATCCGGAAGTCTAGTGTTTGTGTGTGTGTTTTTTTTTTGTGGTGTTTTTTTATTTTTTTTTTTTTTTTAGAGATTGGGCTCAGATTCCTCTCAAGCTTCACTAACATTTGGTTGGACTGAATCTTAAAGATCTTTTCCAACCTAAATGATTCTATGATTTGCTAACACTGAAGCACCCAGTTCTGCTACTCTCAGCTTTGGAGGTCCTTCCATTGCTATTTAAGTGCTTGATCTGTCTTGGCTGGAGACTGACTGACCTGAAGGAAAAGATCTTCACATGTGCACAAGGAATCTTTGTAAGCTTTTTTTCTTGCTGTCCTTTTGGCCATGAGCTGAGTGTTCAATTCTAGTCTGTCTCCATGGGGAAGGTTGACAGTTGCTATTTGTATTGAATAGAATTAATCCAAATTTATCATTCTGTAGGACACTGAAACGATTTGAAATATAGTTGTGGTCTCCTCATCCTAAATAACAGAAGAATTCCCCTGAGTATTTGATTGAGCTGAGGGACAGTGAGAGTAAATGCATGAATATATAAAATCTGAATTTTTATGTGTTATAAATAGGGAGGAAAATGATTGTTGAAGCATTTAAGTTAAAGGTTACTGTAGTAAGATGAGTAGAAGTAAAAAGAGAAATCAATCTGCTAGATAAGATAATGGTGGAGTCTAGCTGTTGGACTTCTGTCAGTCTTAACACGATAGCAGGTGTTTGGGTAACATAGTATTGTTCTCCAATTCTTTGTTCAACGGGACACATCGTGTGAAGTGAGAACAAACTGTGTTGCTGATAATTACCAGTCCCTGCTGGGGAAGGGGAACAGAGCCAGGGAAACTACCAAATCTATGTTGAAAGGACCTGAGGCATTCCCTTCGCAGTGATGTTTTATTTAGGTTAGCAGATAATAGAAGTGGAGGGCTTTTTTCCAGTATTGACAAATACAAAATAATACAGTGCTTGGGGAAAATGTTTGGTCTCACAGTAAGTAATTCTGTAGGAGAATTGCTGAATTTCCCGAAGCAAAGATTCGCAAGAGGTGCATGGGGCTCTGGTAGCCTGAAGGTTAGTGCTGGGGAGAGAAGATGGTTTGTACTGATCCTGGTGCTTGTTCCTGATCCTTATCTCGTGGCAGTTAGTTCTGCTCCTTCTTAAAAATAAAACCCAATTTAGCCTGACACGAGTCACTGAACAGTCCATTAAAAAAAGTAAATCTGTTTTGCTAAGCGTTTCTTTGTACAGAGTGCCAAATCAAGGGCCGCTTTCTGTAGTATGCTGTCTGTATGAGACTTGGATAACTCTTGTCGCTTCTATGGCAATTTTGAAGTAGTCTGCACTACAGCTGAGCAGATCCAATGATACTAACCTTTCCAGTCCATATTTGGACCTATGTCCAACATGGAAATAGACTTTTGAATAACTAGAATGTTAGGAACCTCCTTAAAGTCTGAAAGAGACTCTTTCCCATGAAGTCCTGCCTGCAAATGTGCTCTCCAATACATGCATTTCTAAGGTGTTGCTAATGCCTCTATAATTGCCCAGTGATCTAGATAAAGTACAGATACAGGTGAATACAGTTCCATCCAAAAAAGTGAGTGAACATCCCCTGTCACTCAGAAACCGTGCTGAACCAAGCTCAGTCTTTTATAACATCACGTTCAAAGTCTCTACCAATAAGTGATGGTACCAATGCAGCTTAAAAACCAGAGCATAACCAGCAAGTTTCCTTGCTGATTACTTTTCTACACATTCTTGGTTTATACTTCATATTTGAGGTCAGTTCATGGTTGTTTTGGGGTTTCTATTCCCTTCTGGATTTTCATCCCAAGCATGTTCCAGAAATGTGGAGTTAGCAGCAGTTACTACCAAGGTTGTTGATTCTTCCTTTATTTTTCCAGCTCATAATGGGTTAATTTAGTTGGAGCCAGGCAGAAATAAGGTCAAGAACTCATTTATTTGAGCAGTGCTTTTGGCTGACCTTTAGCCTGGGACAAACCTGTTCCACTACGAAGTGCATGTTTAAATAATTTAGCATTATATTATTATGAGCAGCCTACATAAAAACTAGCAGTAAATATTTACTTAGACAAATACTTCACCTTAATCCTGGCCTCTTATTAATGGCACTATTCACTTGGCTCAGACAAGAGTGCCTGCCAAACCAAATTTGCTGGTTTTAAATTGTACCCTCTATGTCCCTGTTTTGCTCAAAGAAAACACCACAAAAGGAGAGACGTTGGTGTGCAGATAGCTGGTGAATAGGGAACTTGATAGAAACAGGGTTTATTTGGGGATATTTTCTTACTGTCATCAGGATATCAAATCAGTCTGTACTACAAGCTAGCACTTTTCCTGGAGAAATATGTTCTGAAAAGCAAATAAAATACTTTTCTGTATTAAAGTGTTAGTCAGCATATAGCTCTGAAAAAGGCTGCCATAAAGAGTCATATTGGTTGAGTTTAATAGTTCATGCATTGTAAACGCTGAAATTGGATATGTCACCGAAAGCTGCTCTTGGGCAGTTTTAGCTTGCATGACCGGCATTTACTCAGCAGATCACTATAGGTCCTGCTGATCTTCCCCTGGCAGCACTTAAGCAACGTTTTTATAATAGATACATTTATTTTTTTTTCTTATTTTTTGTTACCGTTCCTTCCCCCACTGTGTATTAGGCATTAACATGCTTTCCTTGGAAACTGGAGCGTGCATTTCATCTCCTGCTGCCTATTTCCTTCTTCAGCAAATTTATTTTAGTGGCACTGCAAGGGAGTACTATCTTGTGTTGCTCAGTGGTGTGATATTCCAATGGGTAATACGCTTGAAGTTGCCATATTGTGCATTGGCAAAAACAGTAAAGGATATAAAGGATCTTATGTTTTTTGAGAGAGAATTCTGCCTTCAAGGCACTCTGTATTCTGTAGCTGTCCTGATCTATCAAGGGCAGCTTAGCAGCAAAACGTAATCTTAAAACTCAGATGCCACCAGAGAAGGAAGCAGATTTCTCATTTTTTCGAGCTGGCATCATCTGGGGGGCAGCTCAGTCAACCCGTGCCGGGCAGCCCTTCCTTTGCTTGCGGCTGACACGCTCTTCAGCTCCAGCCTCTTCCATGTGGCTGGAAGGGGAGGGTCTCTAATGATGAGTGCACAAAAAAATCTGTATGTGTGGGATGCCGTCTGTGTCATAATATGGGCTTTTCAAGTATACACTTAAAAGCAAATTTAAAATCTAAATCATCCAGTATCCCAGTCATACTTAAAACGCACGTTAGTGAAACGTTTTGCCTTGAGAGAGGTGGTTTTTTTGTGTACCATGAAGTAAGACCAGCCTGATGTTAGAAAAGTGGCACCACGACTAATTTAGAGAGTTAAGAAGAAAACAGTGTGACGAAGCTTTTTTCTATAGTGCTACCACTGAAGTGTTTTGAGCACAGTGGAAGTCATTATAGGCTTTAGATAGTATCAGCTTGCTCTTGGCCTTTAATGCCAGAAGCCCCGCTGCAGTATGCACGATCGTAGCCAAGAAGCCAGAATAGAGCCTTAGTTTTCCTCCTGTACAATTAACTATGGACATCATAAGTTGACTTCACTGTTATTTTAAGGCATATACTGTAGTCTATCTAATTTAGTGTCAGAGAAATCTTAAAATTTGAGAGGGCTTTCTGTCAGCAGCCAGCAATTTCAGGTCAAACCCAAGAATGACGACTGCTGATGAGTTAGTGTCTGATTTGGACCTAGAGTTCTGAAGCTGGAACTCCTCAGAGGGATCACAGCTTAGATTTTTGGACCTTAGCTCTTTTAGTAACTGTCTCTAGTAGTATGTGTTGGAGCTGGAGAGATCTGCTTCTGTGGTTAAGATGTCTTTCTGTAGCTTCAGGTTTATGTTGAAGAGTGAACAGTTTTAGATCACAAGAGATTTCTTTCACATCCATTGTTGTAAACAAGGTGCTGACACACGCATGCCTTAGAAAGAAAGATACTTAAACTTTGATTTGCAATGTCTGGAGTGGATGGTGTTGATGTGACAAAAGAATCATTCTTTCCCTTTCGCATCCTGCAAGAAAACAAAGCCAGAACATTGCAAATGCAGAAAGCCAAATTTGTTGCTTTTTTCCATGAACTTTAAGCGTTCCTCAGGTTCTACCAGGGAAGATGAGTCAAAGTCAGAATTTATCTCCTAACTGCGTTTGTGCAAACATTATTCTTGTTTAACTTTGTATTCAGAAAACCTTTATAGCTTAATGTATAGCAGATGCGATCTTTACACTCTGATGTGTTTCTGCTTGTGCTTAACCAGTATGTTACGCTGTGAAGTAGTCATCACTAACAGGGGTCTTTTCTAACTTTTCTTTTTCAGAATAAGTAACTCTGCAGCCAGAAATGTTGCTCTTCCCAGTCAGGTCAGTATCCTGCCTCTGGAACTAAGGGCTAAATTTGGACATTGGTTGCACAGTTGCAGATGATGCTACGGGTACGGACTCATGGTTTAGAGATGGATATGGCTCTCCTGTCAGAATTTTGGTTTCGACCGTGTCGCTTCTGATAGGAAAGATGCTAGGGGCTGCTGAGCTCTGAGCTAGCAGCACAGCAAAGCTTTCCAGAAGCTATTGGCACACAGATCTCCGGCTTTTGTAATAGGCTCTTCTCTGCCAGCAATAGGAGATTGATCCCTCAGTTTCAATAGTGCAATGTATATTACATATGGAATATTTTACTCAGAAGTATTGCTTTTTGAACATTGGGTCCTCCTGCTTAGGTTCTTTCTAGGCTGTGTTTGGCCACATTTATCATTATATCCTTCCAAGTTCAATGCTTAACATATTACTGTTGCTGTTATGGCAGATGTCACGTAGCTCTACTCTCAAGAGCCAAGTCTTTGCTGTTGGTTAAATATTCAAAAATGTTGCAACAGTTCATAAAGCCAAATAATGTTAAAGAACTAGTTTGACTAATATGCAGAAAAAGATCCAGTAACTTGCACTGCTTAAATAAATGAATAAAGGAAGGAAAATGTGATACTGGAAGCATCTTTAAGCTTCTCACACTTTAAGTGGAAGTATGGTCCTATAAAGCTTCTTGATTTGCAAACAAATTTACGGATGTAATTGGCATATATGTGCATATAAAGAGTAATAAATACATTGAAATGGCTATCTTCCAGCCTATATTTAGCCGTGGAGCAAGCGCCGAGTGCTCTTCCACTATCTTTTATTTCCTTTGAAATAGTGCTTTGCATGACAAGTTCCCCTCTGTAGATTGTTCTGTTAACTTCCTCTCATCTATATCTCCCTTTAGCCCTAGGCTGTTGAAAATGAGACAGTTTTTGAATGAATAATGCTTATGT
Source organism: Baryphthengus martii (assembly GCA_013396935.1). NCBI lineage: Eukaryota > Metazoa > Chordata > Aves > Coraciiformes > Momotidae > Baryphthengus > Baryphthengus martii. Next base: position 26,509 of record VWZK01000708.1, read on the forward strand.
GATGACTTTTTTATATGATTAAAGAAAGTGTGGGGTGATATTTTGGTACCCTTCTTTTTTTTCCTTCTCTACTAATGATGATATATAGACTGTAAGAGTTTCCAGGGAGGAAAGGAGGAATAATATAATTCCTGTTTGACTCTGTCCATTGGAATCAATTCCTGGTTTTGCCTTTGTGCATTTGGGCCTGAGCTTTCTCCTCATAAGATGATAACCGATACCTACCTTAATATCGATTCTATCTGGGGAAAAACATTACCTGTCCTTCTGCTAAATTAAAAGTATCCTGTAACTTGAGCATGTGGGAAGTGATAGAGCAAATGTGGTTAACATAAAAATTTTAAATTTTTAAGAGCTTAATATCCCTTAATTTAGTATCAGATTATGATTAATAGCAGTGGTATTTTGCTGCTGAACTCAAATCTGCTATTAGTACTGTATGGACATTTTACAGAAGCTACCTTTCAGTAATATACACTGTAAAGATCTCTGTCAGGGTTTGTGGGTGTCATTTCACATAAAGAAATGAACAGGTTTTTTCAGAACTACCTGTAGCTCATATTATGTTTGCCCTTTCAGCTATTGAAGCACCTAAGGGTAGGAAAGTTAGTTGTTTAATGGAACGGGCTTTCAAGGGTTTTAATTATTCAAAGGATGATAAAGGCAAGCGTCAGAAAATGTAATATTAAACAGTGGATCAACTTTGTACCACTGAAACGTCGTGGAGCTAGTTTGAAGTTAATGAACTTATTCCATTGTTTCACCCTTATCTGCCTAAAAGTAAACAAGAACCACCATGAACTTCCCTCAAAGAAATGCTGCCACTGACTCTAACGGAGCTATTGGCATGAGTAAAGCTAATTGTGTGAATTAAAGAATTAACAGTTTGTCCTCTCCATTTGTGTGTTATCCAATTAAATGTTGAGAAAGGGATGGGCACATAGGCAGCCAAAGCTTTAGACTAGTGGATTAAATATTTCAAAGTAGCTGGAAGCATTAGGGGTTTTTAACTTAAAGCCAGAAGCTTGCTCTGTTCCAGTTGGAGAACATCTAGGATGTTCTGTGACTGGGAAAGGAATCCTACTTTTTTACTTAATGAAAGTCCTTATTTGCATTTGATAGATGCAAGGGAGTACAGAATGTAATTTAAGGTGTTGATCAAGGCCTAATACACTAAATCTTAAGTGGGTGAAGCAAGGAAAGACTTCAAAATCCTTTAGCTATTTTGATGAAATTCTAGTATTTGTTTCCCTCCTATTTGAACTACTGTGTTTGACGTGCAGAAATAAGAGTCCTCCTGCGTTTTGATACCGTGCTGGTTGACAAAGCCATCGGGCAAAGCAGAATAGAGGGAGTGCGGCGTGATCTTCACCTTCACTTCAGTAAACCAGGTAATTTTATTATTACACTGGTGGCATATCTCAGTGATCGGTCTGAAATTGCTTGTGGTAGCAGCTGAAGTGTGTGGGTGTAGCTGTTTGTCAAGAAAGACCCCAAAGAGCCAGGGTGTGTTGCCAGCTGCTGCCTCCGGCCCTGTGCGGAGGCAGGGACGGGCAGTGAGTTTTGTGGCAGAGTGGACTTTTTTACGGGAGAGCTTTGACTGAAGCAGCAGAGGCACAAAGTTTGTAACCTGAGTTAGAATTTATCCAGTGTTGAGAGAGACTTGAAATTAATTTAAGGACTGAGGGAAATGGTAGTTATTCAATTTTTAATGAGCAGAAATGATCAGACATAACTTTGTTCGTCACATTTGTGTCTAGTTTTTTTTCTACCTACTTCTTTCCTATTCTTTAAGATTTGTAGGCATACAAAGACCTTTAGGATTATGACTCTGCTGTAAACTTATTTTCTTATAGCTGTGCCAGGTAACTGGTAAGGTCAGGGAACCGATAGGGAGACATAGACACTTGAGTCTTTTAAGGAAACTAGTTTACAGTGATCTTTGAAACACAAACAGTTTTTGTTGGTGTGAAAGGAGTAGGTCTTGGCTCAGTTGCTGGTAAGGAAATGAAAACATTACATACCAAATAATGTAGCTGGGATTTTTCCATAGTACTGTAGAGACTGTAAACTAATTTGGGCATTAAACAGAATAATAAGTGGAATTAACTTGATTGATTGATTATCTAAAGACATTTTGTTCATGGTGGGTACAGGTGTACTGACAGTACTCGTGAAAAAGCTTTGGTGATATGCCAGCAAAGCTTAGATGGCATTTCCTGTATGTGTTGGACTCTTACACTAGAAGAGTCTTGGACCAAAGTTTCCTTCACCTATGTATCTCTCTCAAGAGTTAAGGGACACATTTGATGGTTGTTTAGAGTAACGGAAGCTTTTAACTTTCTCTAACATCTTATAGTGAAATAATATAGTGCAAATCTTGAGGGAGAGAGAAATTCTTGCTGACCAGTAATGATTTATTAGTTACAGAGAGATTGAAGAATGACAAGAACAAAAAATAATTGTGATACATCAATAATAAAGTGAGTTTCTCTTGCCATGCTGATCAGCGTTAGACTGATCAGCATGGCAAGAGAAACTTGACATGAAGAATGTATTTTTAATACACTGATTAAAAAAAGGTTTTGATTTTAGGCCATTTTGAAAGAATGCAGAGATAGGCCTCTGTGCACTTGTACATGTACTGATTGCATAGAAATAACACAATAGTGTAAAGAATGCCATTTATTTGTTAGCTCTGTATTTTAAAACCAAGTAAGGAATAAGCCTGTATTTTCACAAATGTATATATAGTCATGTGTTTGTCATGTTATGTGACAATTGATGCAGTTGAAATATACTGTCGGACGACTTTGCAGCATGTTGAGCAAGCTATTAAAATGCACTAAACTTTATAAATATCTTGGTAATTATACTTGATTTCCTACTTTTGTGAAATACCTGACTTTCTTTTTAGAGATAGAATACCATGTATTATTACTTGGAAAAGAAAGTCAGAATTGAAAGAGTATTCTCAATGTCTTTCAATCAGAACTGCATAGCCTCTCTCGGTAGCTCCCAATTTTTGTCTGGTGCTTAAGTACTGAGTCCATTCTGGGCTTCTCAACACATTTCCCACTGGTCCTTCAGTGCAGCTGCTGTGCTGCCATCAGCCATTAATGTTCAGGTGAAGTCAACAGCCTGTTAGGATATGCCTGAGACATTCAGTAGTGCAGATGGTGTGTTCTGCCGGCATCTACCTGTAACATCTGGCAGCAGTCAGATGTGAGAGAGCCCAAAGGAGGGAGAGGTTGATTTTTTTTATTATTATTTTTGTAAGTTGAATTGAACAAATAATTTTCTTAGACAAATTATTGCAGATTGCTTGATCATAAAGAAAAAAACCATGGACTGAGAACAGAATTAGTTTGATTGGATTAATTGAATGAGTGCAAATATTGTGTGGACTTGCAGTTCCATTTTTGAGAAATTTCTGTAAGTTGGTTTAGATCTTAACAGATTGATGCTGTAATATCTTGGGAGATCTTCCTTCACTGTCCCCAAGAATGTATCAAACTCTGTATCAGGCAGATGGCTGTGCACTTGCTTTTCTACACTGTTAAGAGTTTTGCCATTGGTCTCAATGCAATTTTAAGTACGGTTTCTAATTGCATTTGGGATTGTGCAGATAAGATTAGAATTAGAAAAGATTACCATTAGAAAAGAGTTTTTGTTCTTTTGAAATGACCTTGGTTTTGTTACAAAGAGCCTGACAAAAGGATGACTGACTGCCATCTGATCACACAGCCAAGAATGGTCAAACGTTTTTCTCTCTCTGAATCAAATGCTTTTTTCACACCTTAACTTTGGAAAAAAAACGTAATGTAAAATGATACAGTACAAACTGTGTGAAGGATACCATATTATAACCACAGTGTGATAAATACCAGGCATTGATATGCAAAGGTAGAATCTGTGCCTCAGAGAGCCAATAGCCTGCATCATTCTCGGTCGTCTTCTGCATTTTGACTGGAAACAATTTTGCATTATTGATTTTTGTCAATTAATTGTTACTATTAGTAATACAAAGAGCTGAACACTGAAGGAAAAAAAACCCCTCCCCTAAAAAATGAAAAAAAAAAAGCAATAGAGGAAGAACTTGAAGGGGTTGGCTGGGTGGCAGTCTGCTTGTGAGAGGTGGTGAGTGTTTGTTTGGTTTTTTTTTGTATCATGTATTTACCTTTTTTCCTCACCTCTCTCTTCTGGTTAAGCTGTCTTTATCTTGACCTTTGAGTTCTCTTGCTTTTGCTCTTCCTGTTCGCCTCCTGGTTGCCACTGGGAGTAATGAGAGTATGGCACTGGATGAGGTGGATTGTCCTTTGGACCCAGAACACAGCCCCATACCAGCTGCTGTAGAGAAAGTTAACTCCATTCTGGCTGGATCCAGTATAGATAGAGAAGTTTATCCCAGTTACCTATAAACAAACCAGTCTTGTATAGATTTAACAAGGAGGTTTTCCATGTTATGTGGACCAAATATGCTAGAAAGCGTAGAATTGTGGAGGAGAGATGAATAAAATTACAGTGCAGTGGAGATGATAAAGCTGTAAAGAAAAAAAGACATTATATAAATCACAAGGGAATTTAATAGATTTGGAAGATGGATCATGTCAGTCAGTCTTAAGACTCACTGTTGTCCCAAAGGAGGAGGAGCAGAATAATGTGGCTTCTCACCTACAACTGCTTCTGACAGTGCTAATGAGTGTGGAACAAAAAGCAAGGAGGCCTCTCCGATTTCTGCTATCAAAACCAGCTACTGAGCAAAGACCTCATCTTGTCACTTGCAAAGGGCTTTTGCTTTCAGAGTAAATAATACACACTTCTGAACATCTCATTTTTGTCAGGATCTGTGCAGGAGGATCTTGACAACACTAATAAGAAATGTAGCAGCATTAATCACCTTTAAGCTTCGAAGAGTTCTTAGGAGAAAGACTTATTTTGTGTTAGCATTTGCTTTATCCAGTTATGACAAAAACTGTTTGAAACTCCAATGTCCCCTTTTTTTCCCATTTGCAGTTAAGCTGCTAGGGCTATTTTTGGGGATGAAAAGTCAACAGGTGATTCTTCAGCTCTGAGAGGTATAGTTTTAATTAAAGCTTCAGTAATAAAAATGCATCGGTATTCTGTGCCTTTTGCATCCTCAAAGTAGTTGTCTTCATTCTTGTTTGAGTTGCGATTTACTGCCTTTTACCTGTCCTGTTTACTCTAGAGTAAGAACCAGACTACTTTAGAAACAATGGCAGGTTATTGCCTAAGGCAAAACGTAGGGATGACTTGAGTTTTGAACTGCTAACATGTTTACAGGCCTCATTTTTCCTGTTTTCTCATTGACAAGCTCTAAAAATGTCTGTTATGACCTTATAGCTGCTGAAAAGGGAAAATAAAAGTATATATAGTAGGATACCAGGCCTCTTTCCATCTGAATAGTTCAATAGATTCAACTACTGTAAGTTAAGAAGATACTAGTGCTCTTAATCTTACAAACCTGGTGTTCTTCACTGAAGTTGAGTGCTTGCCATTCCTCTGAATAGAAGAGTTTGACAGACACCAATTCAAGTTGATGGAAAGAGTAAGACCCTGAGCAGGTTCTTGGAAAGGAGGAACCAATAAAAAAAAGCAGAGAAATGCTCATGGTGGTGATAAAAGTTTTCTGGTTAGCTTGTTTAATATGCCATAAACTCACTAAGCCAGGAAGTGATCCCTTCTGTGTGTGTGTGGGAGGGTTGGAATCCTTTCTCTACATGTTCAATGTTCTCACAGTAACCGCAATGGAGATGAAGAGGAAAAGGCACTCGCCCGGATGTGCTGGTGGGTTTCAAGGGCCTGCTCGTGCCTTTTATTGCTTTGTGTTATAAAGACACTTAAGTTGTAGCAAAAGGAATAAGATCTTGCCATGTGTGCTTAGTTAGGAGAGGACAACCTGGAAACGGTTTGTAACAGCACAGGAGGAGTAGGATGGAGGCTACCCGCTGGTGGAGCAGGTTGAGTGACCTCTCTGGGCAGCCTTCAGTCAATGGAGGTTCTTCAGGACAGGTCAGCAGGACAAACATTTCTCAGGGCTGGGTTTGGGGTACTTGGTGCTGCTGGGCTGTGACTTTCCAGGTGTAGTTTGAGTAGTGACAGCCAACTATAGATAGCTACGTTGGATTGCAGTCTGATTACTAATGCTTTACTATGTTGTTTGAAATGTGTTGCTTCAGAATGGCAGCTGTAGGTCCTTCAAAGACAAATCCTCTAGAAATGTCCATCGTTTAAAATGCGCGTACCTGTCACATGCACACAGTGATTAAGTGAAAATTGGCAGGCTGGTTACAATTCCCTTCTAGCTTGGATGTAAAATCAAAGATTTCCTCATTCAGTTACTTTTTCAATTTTCTTTTTCTCTCCATGATCTGTGATATTTTTATTTTTTTTTTTTTAAATGAGAAACAGCAACTAAACTTGATTGTGCAGAAAAATACTATATCTGCCAAATGATTGATCAGTCCTGGCCTCTGAATCCTCTGGCAACTACTTTACAGTATCTTTAGGAGTATTTTTGAAGATAAAAATAAATCATCACAATCTGTGGCAATTAGCAGATAAGAAGAACTAAGAATCAGCTCTATATACTGGATGTGTAATAAAGGTGGATTTTAAAACCGAAGGGAACATAAAATTTCCCTTTGCGGCACATGATTCCATCCCACTAGGATGGAACCACAGGCCACAATGAAGCTGATTTGGGGGCTACAGTTTAATGATGTAGCATAAGATGTTGTCTTCACCGTGGTTATTACATAAAGTAGTGCCTTGCCTCTGAAGGGGAAGCATCTCTGCTTATTTGTGTTAGGAAATTGATGTCAATATGTGCTTCTAAAAAGTCCTACTGATTATTAGTTTGTTTGATCTTGTTTGGTTTACGCTGCCACCTGCCAAAGGGAAGGGCTAGGGACTTTGATTTACGTGCTTCTGTTTAAGGACTGTTGTGCTTGGTATGTATTTATGTACATCAAATGTTTGTATGGTAGAACAGAAGTCAGTTTTGTTTGTGTATATATGGCTTGTATGTATACATAGGAGATAAGGGCTTTTGCTAAGGCAGCTTTCGTGTAACTTGTCGTCCTACTGAAAGAAAGTGTGGGGTTTTTTTTGTAGCATGTGGTAAAGTTACCAGTTTCATGTTATGTGTCCTTCAAGTTTGCAAAAAGCAGAATCCTAAGCTATGAACTGCTGACTTAATCGTGTGGTGCTCCGTTAAAACATCTCATGGGTGAATATCTGGAGGAAGAACATACCCTGTTTAAGGAGTTTCTGGTAGAATACGGTAAAATGCAAGACTGTTCCAGGCAGAGGATTTATTCTTGGCAGTAGAGCCAGAGCACACTGGGAATTCAAGAAACGAGTCTCTGCTTCTTCCCAGAGGCTTTGTGAGTGAAAGGGTGGTATGTGCGTGTCCTGTGTCCTTTCTTTCCGCTGTTGATGCCTCAAGAAAACACAAGTTTCAGTGCGTAGCTGACGAAGGATGCACGTCACCTCTGGCGCTGGGAAGCACGGTGCCGTTTGCTACGTGAATATCACTTTGTTCTTTCACTTAGAGTAGCATTGTGCAATTTTTAGCAAGAGTCTCATTTCCTGAATGTGCTAGTGCTCTGAAATGGCATAAGCCAGTACCTTACTTTATCAAATCACATCATTCTGATGTGATCGTGCAGTGAGAAAAAGTTGCAGCAGAACTCAGGCTTTCAGCTTACTCCTTTTTCTTTCCCCCAGTCATGAAATTTGTAATTAGCATGTTCAAGATGCTAAAGAGAATGCGAGCATGTTAACTACTCTCCAAATGTCAAAATGATTTTGCAGTTGTCACTGGTTGTTCACATTAGAGAAGTAAAGATGCTTTTTACTACTCAGTAAGCTTCTTGCTGTCACAAAGTAGAGCAGAGAAATATTGATGGAGGACATCATTCAAATCTGCAAACCAGCAGGGGTTTATGCTAAAGGCCATGGCTGTCTACAGCTGTTGAAAGCATCAGCTCATGACAATTGGTGCAAACACTGCTTGCTCCCAATGACTTTATCTACAAAAAGTATCTTAAGGTATGTATTAGAAGATAAGAGTTTTCTTTTAAAGCTTATTTTATTAATAGTGTTACTAGCCTTCTGGAATAGGATATAGAAAATAGTATAAATAACTTTACACGAGGTGTATAAATCCTAAATGTATTGCAGGATTTTCCTTAAAGCAAAAAAATAAAGTGCTTGGGTTGAGCTCAAGGGTTCACACGCTTGACTGAAGTCGTCTTGATCGCTGAAAGGTATCTTCATCCCGAGAAATATAATTAGGAAAAGCTAAGTCTAAAAAGTTTGCTTCCTAGAGGTGAACTATGTGTTGCTACAGAACAGTTAAATTATCTGGAAAGATCATAGAGATCTATCACTTAGAAATGAGAGAGACCTAGCTTTTTTTTTTAAGGGTACAACTTTGTGATTATTAGATTATTCTTAGGCATTAACCAGGAGCAAATTTTGGTTTCAGTGTAGTTGCTGCAACATAAATACTGATAAAAGACTGAGGTAATCTCTGTAGCCAGAAGTTAGATTCATGTATAAATATTGTGATTTCTTTGTAAGTCTGGAAAATTAATATATACAGTAGATAAAACGTATCTTTTGTTTTTTATCTGTTCTTGTTTGCATACTGGCAATCAAAATGAGTTCCTGTTGCAGTCAGTAACCTTTTTTTGAATTCTGAGGTAACTACACATCCTGCTGTATTTTTAGTGTGATACCTGAATTCTTATTCACAGGAGCCTAGCAGAGTATATTTGTGTTAACTGAGCCTAGTTCACCTCTCTGCAAAGGCAGTTAACAGGTAACTTGTCTTTAAAAAGCTAAAATATTTACCTAGGAAGTTACTACCCAAATGGTACCAAAAATCTTACCAACTTAGTAGAAAATGCAGAAGAGAAAGGTGGCAAGTCAGCAATGTTCTATCAGCTGGTATCTCATTTAGTCCCATTGAAGCTGGTGCGCACTGATAGTGCACTTTTTTTCCTAGGGACCATCAACTTGGAGATAAAAAAATGACTAGAGCATCAGCTGTTGATCTGTTTGCATGTCTGGTGTTGATACATACTACAGAGCCATTTCTCAACTGTGGTTGGAGCTTGGAAAAGGCTTGGAAAAGCATCCTTTAAATGAAGAATTAAATTAAGCTTTCTGTTGATCTACGACAAAGATTATTGCCCCCTTTTTGGCTAAATTATTTTTCTAGTTGAATATAAGAGCTTATCTTTCTAGTAATGTAAGCTGGATAATTATAAAGCCTGCTATACCATTAACTGTAAAAGCATCAGCTGATGGTGACAGGAACAGTCTGAATTGAGAGATAAGCAGGTAGATCCATTCCTACTGTTCTAGCTACAACTGTCAAGAGTCTTGTCCCTCAGCTAGTAGGGCGGTGACCTTCTGCGCCGTTGAGGCAACCAGCCAAACATACTCTGTCTTCTGTATATGCAGTGAAGCCACTTAAATCATCTCTGGTAAAATATTACCTTAAATCCAGTAGTGCCTCAATTAATCAAGTCCATAGTGAATGATCTGTAATATTCTGAGTTTCTGTATAGCCGTTGAATGTGTGTGAGTTGATCCGAGTAACGCATTTCACTAGATCATGGTATGTGGCTTGGTTACGGAATCTGAGGGTGGATAACCCTTTGATAGCTTTCAGTTTGTTCTATTAGTTAATTGTCTTACTGTTTGAAAATTGGTGCCTTTTTAAAAAGTATTACCAAAGGCTTTCATTGCTCCAAGTTAACAGCTTGTTTACTGAAGTGCTACCATGACAAAATGCATCAATTAAACTTTCCAATTCCCCTTCTCATTTCAAGTGGTCCTTGTTCCTAAGGACAAGAGTAATTTTCTATTATTGAACTTTTAATCAATTTCATACAGTGTTCTTAAACATAAATAATTGTGGCAGCACTTACAGGTAGATGAAGGAAGGATTTTGTGTAACAGACTTTATCCATTTCAGTGGAGGCTGGAAATAACCCTCAGTTTTTCTACATTGATTTTTTTTTTTTTTTTTTTTTAAACTGGCTTCTTGAGCCTTATTCAGGGGATGAATCAATGGGGTGGCAGTGGCCTGACTGACGATATGGCAGTGGGTAATGTTGGAAGTTCATAGCTGCCCCCTGATGTACCCTCATACTTGGACAGTGTGAGATTGACCCGAGGACTGTCTCCATATTATCCATTTGCTTGAAGCCAGTCTTTAGGGGCTTGTCAAAGGTTTCGCTGGGCATGTTGCAGCTACCAGTATGAAGGTGGAAACTTCTCTAAGTAGAGCTGGATGAGCCAAATATTTTTTTCATTAAAGGAAGCTGATATGAACTCCTTTAGGAATAAACAAAATCCCTCATCCAGCCATCCAAACTACCAAAACATTTCAAGGTCTGCTATCCTGACAATAGAGAAAGGGAGGTGCTGGATGGCATTTGTTGGTGGAAGCTGCTTCCTGCTCTTTAAAGTCTTGTTGTAATAGTTCTCGTATTATATACTGCTTTGCTGAAATTGCATCGTATTACCTGTTTATCTTCTGAAATGCTGCGTGTGGGATGTGCGTGCTTGTTATTTAATACCTGATGGCTGGATGCCTTATCCTTTGGTGAGCAGCTTGAAGTAAAGGTCATTTCCAAGTGAAAATCTGAGAAGACTAAAACACAAATGAAATTATTTGCAGCATCCTAAATAGATAACATGGGTACTCATGCTTTTAGACTTTAGTGAAGAAATAAAAGCATTTCCACAAAGAAGTAAAATTGGAGAGATTGTTCTCCTGCTACCTGCATTCCTCTGACCTCTCGAGATGCCTGCTTGGCCTCCTCGAGATGCCTCCTTGGCCCCGTAAAATGAAAAACTGACATCTGGGCTGCAGTTCCTGTTTATTAAAATTAAACTGCTTCAGGAACTCACTTGAAGTCTTTCGTGGGTGCAGTTGAAACTACTCTTTTCCTCAAAGGCTTAGTGATTGTATGGAAGTGAGAGGTGCTTGAAACCTCTGATAAACAAAGGACTAGCACACTCCTTTGGAGGTACAACTACTGCTGTGAGCTGTCTACGTGCCTTTTGGGCTCTCCACCCTCGCTTACCACTTCACTGAATGTCTGTATCCATGTTTTCATTGATGAACATACAGGAGTGATGCAAATAGCTAGACAAAATTAACAAAGTGGAATTGTTACTAGCTCCTGGCCGAGACCAGATGCCATTGTGGATGGTAATCTTGAGGATACCAGGCTTGGAAGGGAGTCAGCTCTCAAAGGGACCGCATATCTTTCCCCATGTAACATCAAGGGGAACGCCGTTTGTCTTAAGAGCTCATTGAAAAATAAGTGAAATATGTTTGACCCTGAGTAGCAATGCTGCAGAGTTAGTAACTGTAAAAGGTTGTAGAGGTCATGCAATGCACTCTTACCTTGCTTGTAATTTAATCAGTCAGTTTTAATAAAAGTGGGTTTTTTTAGTAGCTTAAGAATGTCTCCTAACAAGACTAAATAGAAAAATTGCTAATACCATCAAAGCTGTTCTGTTGTATCATGTCAAAGATAAATTTCCAGTACTTTCTGGTAAGGACATGAAAGTAAGCAATTATCTATATGAACCATGTGTTCTGGAATACAGGTGCTATACTGGAAACACTTGAAAAAAAATAGCATTTTCTGTTATAACTGTTCCTATTCTAGTAATTGCAAGTAAGCCTGTGAGAATTGTCCTTGATCCTGCAGTCCTTAAACAATGCACTTTTCTATCTGAAGTAGAAGTATATGTTGGAAAAGAATAGGGATGAGGAAGAATTTGGAGTAACAAGTAATTTACTGCTAACATGGAGGAAAGTCGGGGATTAGTAAAATAGCAACAGTTCTGCTTTGCCTTCTATTTTTACTTTACATCTCCTTTAATGTAAAGATGTCTGCAAATACGTAAACCGTTGAAAAATTATTTTGAGATGGAGATGTACATCAAATGAACTACTTGCAAATAAACTTGAGCTTAATGTATTCTTCAGTATATTAATTCAGTTCTAATCACTGAATTCCACATGGCTGAGTTCAAAAGAAGATCATGCACCCCTGCTCCTTCCTTAAATTTTAATTTCTTCTTAGTTTGCTTCAGAAAACGGAACTGCTTAGAAATACCCTACTTGACCTTTAAAACTACAGTGTCAGGGGAATCGTGATAATTAGATGAAGCCATACAATTATTTGTCTAAAATATCTGTATCAACATTGGAAAGCACATACGAACCATTTGAGAGAATGCCGTATCTTCACAGACACGGAATGCTGTTGTGAGCTGCATCTTCATTTGTTAATTAATAGTGCTATTACTGAAGATTTTTGCCGACTATCATGCCTGTTTTCGGTAGAAGTTGATTTTACTTTTACTGATGAAGTCTGAAATATTTAGCTTTCTTTGGTTGGCTGTGGCCTACATTCCTTCTACCCAGTTCAGGCTTGCTAATAAACCTCTACCCAGTAACATATCTGTTCCAACTAAACGGGGATTGTACCTCTTTCCCTCCTCCTGATATCCACCGTCGTTCTCTTTGGTGATGCACCCCTTCTCAAATGAGGACCAGTGTTCGTCATTTGCTGAGCGCTGGCTTCTGTGAGTAAGATAAATACCTTGCATGTTTTACACAGGAGAGCTACACCTACAGAACAATTTCCAATAGCAGCTGTGCTGTATTTGGCACGGGATAGCTATGCTACAGTCCCCTGAAATGCCAGTAAAAACTTGCAGCTCACCAACAGACTATGTTAGTACCTTGGAGCCGGCAGAAAAGTATCTGTGAGGGTTGGCGTACTCACTGTGAGAACATGGAGTGACTTCTATAAAGAGCATAGGATGGCTCTCTTTCTGTCAGTATAGAAGTGAACCAGTAGAAGAAAAGTTAGTGTGCTTAATCCACTAATGCAGTGGAAGCCGTTTGCTAAAGGTTTTAGAATTTTCTAGACATTGGCTAAATCTCAAATATGTAACTAGGGGCACCTATGAGGATGACAGAACCTAAAGAAAATACAGAGGACTTAAACTCCCACACTTGAAAACTAAAAGCAGAATAATAAATGATTTGGATAAAATGCACATTTTGGTGCTCAGCACAGTATTTCAGTCCAAGTACATCAACATTTTTGTGCATCTCTTCAGATTAAATGTCACATGTGCCCCAGGAAGGACTGTTTCCTCCTCCAGTCTTAACCTAATGATTTCGGCTTCTTTGAAGGGGATTACCACAGAAGATACGATATATTGCTGGGCTGTAGTGATAATATTGATTTTTCTTTAAAGAATTTTAACTTTGATAAATTGTACTCTGTGGAATAATTTAAACACGTAAGAAAACAGCAAAACATTGTCTTAAGTTGTCCAAGTTGACCAGTAAATTTATGCTTAAGTGTTTGGAGAGCTTCTCAAATCACTTCAAAGGAAAGAATTCTTCCTTGAGTTGATTCATTTTAAATTGTCTCAACTTACTTTTTAAAAAAACAGGACCTCTCCAAATCACTAGTCAGTGTCAAAAATTTATCTTCTGACTACAGCGCTTCCTAATGAGGGAGTAGGGAGCAGTCAGTACTTATTGGGTTATTGTCAGAGTCTTAAAGTACAGAAAATCCTAACAAGGATGAGGGTGGTTCTTTTGGTATCAATAGGCAGCTGGATATCTTCCCTTACTCTAAATTTTTCTTTGCATGGATCGAAGAACTGTGGACCTTCTTGCTGTAGATGTGTGTAGGAAGGGTTGTGGAACAGTGATAAATACTTGTTCTAGAGAGACCTTGGCCTTTGAACAGAAATGTGGGTGTGAAGGACAGAAATGAGCCAAGAACAGTTTCTGTAACCTTCTGATAATTCACTAGATACTCATCCTCATTAAAATGTTTAGGAAATGTGTATAGATGGGCTCTGTTAGAATTCTGAGTTGAAACAAGAATGGAAGACAAAAGAAAAATCAAGTGCAACTAAATGTAGTCTCCTGAGCGTGTAACTTAAGAAGTTGAGAGTAGTGAGCTGTGTTTACTGCCTTTATACTACCCAGTGAAAGACCTGCTAATTAACTAACTTCATGATTTGAAGGCAAAGATTCTCTGGAGCAGACCAAAAATCTGGTCACTGGTAGTAATGATACAGGAGAATGATTTATCCTTGACCATGTGTGCCACGAGAGATGCTGTCATTTTTATATTCTTTTAGTAAATGAAAAAAACCACAAGAAGTCTAGGAATGTCATGCACTAGATCTAGGAAAAAGTGGAAAACTTTCTTTCTGTGTTAGTAAAGTAGAATTAAGGAAATTCAGAATCAGTTTTACCATATCCTATGAATTTCTGAACATATCTTCATGCAAGTCAAGCTCTTGAAAATACTTTATTGAATCATCTTCCCAACTTTGAAGATTTTAAAAGAGGGCAGTTGAAACAGGGAAAGGCGAGCTGTGGGTTAAAGTAAAAAAAAAAAAAAGTAAAATGAAAAACTGACATGGTTTTATGTGGTTCAAAGATAATTTCTCTTGTCCTCAGTCTACTCTGCTTTAGTTCCGTTGCTACGTTCTCTGTTGCAGAACATAAACTCTTGGTGCGTTAGGATTTTCCTATCTGTGGAAGCAGACCACTTGGGCGAAGGGCAGTCAAGGGACAGTTGTTCTGTTGTCTTGCTGTTCCTCTGGAGATCTTTCCTCCCACATCCAGAGGGAAAGGCAGCTATTTCTGCAGTAAACCTCCACAGAAAAGAGTCCAGTTGTGGCAGCAATTTTGAGATGTTGTAAGTATTTTATTTTTTTAATTCAAATTGTTTAGAAGCAAAATGCTGACTGCTTTTCTTAAGTATTGTTTTTCACATTTATGGCCCCTTTCCTTATGAGCAACAGGTAGCTTATCAACCATATCCCCCCTGAAGTATGAACTATTTGGAGTAGGATTTTGACAGCTTGAGGAAGAAACCTGCCAAACAATCGAGCACTCATCTTTGGGTGAATGTAAAGTTTGCTTGAGCCTGTGTGCCCTTCTTGGTTGGATAGGTGGGGGAGCACGCACAACTTCTCCCATGCTGGGGTTACGGTCTGTGGCTTTTGTATGAATAATCATTATGTACAGAAAACAATTAAGCAAAGCAAAATACCACCCCCAAAACATGACAGTTTAAGAATGATTTAGTGTAAGTCATCTTTGACTCATTGCACGACAAATCCAATGCTGAGACTGCCGGGCTGTACAAAGAGTTTTCCCCAAGACCTTTTCTAACATGAGCAAGATGGATTGGGGGTGTGTATGAAATCATCTAGGGATGCATGACTAAGATACATTTTTGTAGGTATGTGAGCAACATGTGGAAGAATGTCGGAAGTTCAAGACTTGGCTATGGTCGTTAACTACGTCTTCCTCATTTGAATTTTGTAAACTGAGGCTTTAGGGTTCTCTCCAAACAAAATTGGGACAGAATATGTTTTTCATATCTCTTTCACTGTGCTACTAAAAGGCTGTGTTTTGAAATCCTTTACTCGGTAAATCTCTTTCTGTTTGCAGATCCATGTTCCGTAGGATGTGAAAACCAGCCCTTGCAGAACCAAAGCTCCTCTCTGATGCTCATTTACTTAGACTTACTAAAATCTGAATAAAAGGTTCTGTATTTGGCAAGTAGCTGAAAATGTTCTGATGACAAAAGATTTTTTTTTTAATGGATGATATGAGCATTTTTCTTCTATATACATCAGGGTAAAGAAGGTAGATGCCGTAAATGTTGAGAGTATGTTTATATATTTAGATATGAAATACATAATTAGATGTAATTGAGAGTAAAATGTCCTTGTGATTGGGTTCATGTTAATCAGCAAATAGCAAAATGTAGTGGATCAGGTGTAGCTATACGTATGTGTGTGTATACATGCACTTTAGTGTATAGTTCTAGAATTTGTTGTATTATATGAAAACCAGAAAGACCTTCTGAAGTATGAAAATATTCTGTAAGTGGTAGACTTTCCCTTTCTGAAAAAGCCCGTTGTAAGCGTAACCTCACAATAACAGAGAGGTCACCGCAGTCTGTAACATCTACGTTGCAATTCTTGAAGACCATGAGTTGCTAAGCTGCAGTCAGAAAGTTACCTTCTGCTCAAAGCCATAGGGGTGCCACCTACAGCAGAAGCAGGGATGTGAACACACAGCATTATGTGCGTGATGAATACTGCTGCTCCTCCGGCCTGGATGTCTGTCCTGCCTGAAGGACACAGGGGCCTTCCAAGAAGCTGTTTAAAAAAAAAAAAAAAAAAAAAAAAAAAATCTATTTGCCACCTCTTCACAGAGTGCTCACTAGGACCATCAACACCAGCTCGTCAAGTGCAGGGTGGGTAGAAGTAGCATGGTGGAAGTAGGATATGAAATCAGTTGGTAACGACTTAATTGGGAGTCTTCAGTGATATTAGCATCAAGTTCAGCTGAGGTGGTTTGAAGCAGCTCTAGCAAAACCCTGTCCTTTGGAATATTATCTTTTAAAGGAATACTGAATTCTGGTTCCAACTTGCTTTTTTTTTTTCCAGAGTGTGCTGGTTTACAGGTCAGATTCTTCATGAGATCATGATGGTTCAATTAATTTAGATTAAAGGCCCCAGGTTAAACATCTGAATTAGAAAATGTAGGTGACAAATTAGATATGTTTGTGCCTAAGAGTTATATTGTGATGTTAACTCTAAATACAGCAGGCATAATACTAGCTTCTTCTAAGCATAGTTCCAGGGAAAAAATGATTCACACTTAATTCTGAATCATAATTCCTCTTCCTCCCTCTAGTATTAAAGGGCAAGATAAAACTGTAGCACTTGCAAAGTGGATCTTTACAGGAACAAGTCTTACCTTTTTTTTCTTTTTAAATATCAGAAGTGTTCCACTGAAAATACTTTTGATATTCATACATTTTCTAACTAGTTGATTCATTCAAGTGTTTAGAGCTGTGAACACATCTTTTTCTCACTTCTGCCTATTCAGATATGCTGCTGACCTGTACCACCACAGCTCTCCTGGTGCTCCCCTGCACTGATCAGCTGCTGAGAAAAGCCAGAGCGCTGCACGGCTCTTGCTCTGTCAGGCTGCCTGGAAACACCGAGACTTTCTGCTGCTCTTACTCACCTAGGCAGGATTTTCTAAGTGTCCTGCTTGAGCACTCTCTTATATTGCCACACCTGTATCTTCCAATCTATGCTGTGTGTTTTCTCTGATTTCTATCTAGCATGAATTGCTGAATGTGCGGGTTTTCATCAGCTTTGCCTTAGTAGCGGTAGCTACATCAGTCCTCTTCTGTATAATGCTTCTAGATCACTGATGTTTCTCTTCTATGTGTAAAAAATAATACAAAGTGATCTTAGATGTATGGCTGTTCTCTCTTCCCTGTCAGTTCATCAGTGCCTATTAGAAAAAAAATGTTGTTTTGGGGTTGGTTTATGTTTAGTGTTTGGTTTGGTTTTGGTTTTTTTTTTTTGGTTTGTGTTCATTTTTTTTAAAATTCTGCTTATGAAGGAAGAATAAAGGAAGAGATGAAAATGATTTCCACCAGAAGTATGTTGACCTTCAGGCTGTTCTGAGTGAGGGTTTTTATGCAGTGATGTATTCTCCCTCCTGCGGTATAGAAGCCTCTACATTTACTAGATTTAAGCAAATAATGTTCATGAGAAATCTGACTTGTTAATCCTGTAGCTCTTTTCACAAGGCTCTGTGCTGCTCGAGGAAATCAGTGCTACTGCAGTGTCCTGTGTTGGGGCTTTCCAACTGCTGATCTTAAACTGTCCTCTTCCTTCCAGGGTTGTTGAAAGACTTTCTGTGATGAGCTCATCTCTCTGTTCCTGTTCAAAGGGCAAGGCTGATGTTTTAGAAATTCATGAACTTCTTGAAAAAGTTCAGTCCCTGAGCATCTTCTGAATGAACATGGTACTCCATGTGCTACCCTAAGCATGTGTATTTATCTGTCTTTTGTCAGTTTGAGGATTTCTAAAGTACTTAGTGCTTCCTATACTTTAAAAATAGGTGATTCTACACACATAAGCTGTGCCACACGTGTCAGTGGTGTCCTTTTGGGAGTACAGAGTGGTTTCTGCTTCTGCAATTCACATCTCGTAAAGGCAAAGGGATGGTGTGGGGAGAAGGGAAACAATACTGGCATTAGTAACCCTTCAAAAAAAGGCTACCTTTGCCTCCTGTGTGAAGTAAATCTGTATCAGTTTTTAAGTGCTTCTTTATTTCCAGCTCTTATTCCACTCTGTACGTACTTGGATATGTGTAAGGATTGGGACAATTGACATCGTATTACGGTTAACATAGAGTTTTCCTCAGTAGAAATCTCAAATGAAAAACTAACCTCTGCTTTGTGATTTTTATTCATTTACTCTTGAGATGAATGCTGCTATTGTGATTTATTAATCAGAAAAGTGTTTGCTTTTTACGGATTTTAATAAGTGTATGCTTGCTGCTTTTTATACCCCCGGTTTATGTTTCGGAAGGATATAATAGAGTAGAAAGGTTTTAGAGCAAGCGTTTAATATCTTTGTGGTGTTTCTAATAGAACACTGAAGCTGGATGGCTGAAAATTGTACAGAAGGGATCATATTCCCATCGAGAATTAGATAACCTGTTGGACCAGCTGCTGAGCAAGAGCCTGACATAGCCAGCCCCATGCCCCTCGCACGAGTGGAACCACAGCTTTTCCCTCAGGCTTCATGTAGGGTGAGAGAACGGCAGTCCGTTGAGTTTTAATTATTAATATCTCTGACGGTGCTTAGGTAATTTGTTTTTCTGACCATCCTATTTCAACACAAATGTTTTCAGGAAAGTGTCTGGAGTGCAGAAGCTGCCTCTTCCTCAGGCTGATGTGGCTCTTGAATGGGCTTCCTCGCAAGTTGCGGGCACTCCAGCAAGGACAGGGAGGTGCTTGTGTTCCGGGAGAGGCTTGTGTCCGGATTTGGGGATAAAATGGAAGTAAGGGGAAAAAATCAACGCTTCAGCTTGCTTGTCTCTAAAAATGAGAAGAGCTGTAGCTGTTTTATTGGGGTGGGTAAGTTGCTTTTGTTGTGGTCCTCTGATTAGCATAATTGCGTAACCACCAAAAAGCATTCCTGTTAACCTTAAAAAGTTCACTCAAATGCTTGAACATCTAGAAACGCACTGCCAACGGGCTCCTCTTGGACAGAAATCCTCTGAAATCTTAGGCTAACAGTGACAGCTGAATCTGTGGACTTAGTCACATAAACGGTTTACTCGTGATCTCTGAAATGTGTATTCTGATGAGTTATTTCTAACAGAAGGCAAAAGACAGGAAACAGAAGTGATATACTTGTCATGCAAAGTGTTTTTTTAAAAAAAAAAAAGGCTGAGAGACAAAAGAGCTGTCTTGCATTTATTTCAGTCCACAAGTTTGCATTAGCAGAGACTTGGGAAAGTAGTTCAAGAAACGTGTTTGTGCAAGGAAGACTGTTACCATAGCTGTTCTGGGGGGGACCGAGCTATTGCTGACTTGTTAAGCAGCTTTTACTCTTCAAAAGACAAAGCTGTGTGGAGCCTTTGAGAGCAGAATCCTAATGAGGCTGCTACACTTGCGTGCTTTTTTTTTTTTTTTTTCATCCTGTCAACCCCAAACCTTTGTAACATGTTGTGATCTACTGAGAGATTAAGTTAAAATGGGAAGGATGAATGGGGAAAGGCAGGGTTCTGGGTGCTCTTCCCCAGCTCCCTCATGGCCTTGTTGTACCAGTGGGTCAAGAAGAGTATTACCAGACCTTCAGCTCCTGTCTGTTTCCACCGACTCTCCTTCAGGAAAGGTATCTAGCTAGTGCTCTATGTGTGAGGGATGCTACTGCTGTGTGGATATAGAAATTCTGCTATTGGTATCACACTGGTAATAAACATTCATCTGCAAAATGCATCAAATTAGTTTAGAGAACATTGAATATGTACATTTATTGCTTGGAGAAATGAGAAATCCGTCATGTTTTTGGCAATGTCAGTGTATCATTCTGATGATGGAGTGGCTGTGATTTTTCCGAGTAGCAAGTTGTAGTTACTGATTTCTAGATGCCTCTCTAGGTAGTTGAGGTACTGTAAAGACCCTCGTTTTTTTTTGTACAACTACTAATATCAGGATCTATAGTGGCTGCTCAACTGGGAAGCATTGGTAGTAGAGGGAAAGATAGGAAGTAGGATACGTAGAAACCTTCTTTTCTAGGAAAGCAGAGAAATTTATTGATTTCGTGTGTGTTGTTTCTCTGCTCTGAAAGACATAAGGAAAAAAGCCAGACTGTCCTGGAATATGTATAGACTTGCTGGACAGATACTGTGATAGAATGGGAATTCTAGATCTGCCCATTAGCTTTCTGGTGGGCTCCCTTCAGATACTGGAAGGCTGCAGTGAGGTCTCCCCAGAGCCTTCTCAATATGGGAGTTAACAATAAGGAAGAATTGGGTTTATTTTGCAAGATCTTCTAGTAAAATATCACAGTTACGTGCTGGCCAATATACAGAAACTGTACAGAGGAAAATAGAATGAACTGTTAACTTAAAAGCATTATGTAGACAATATTTTTTAGGTTTCTAGCTAGAGCCTCGCATAACCCTACCTTTTATTAAAAAAAATCAATTTAAGAGGATTCCAGTATATATCTGAAAAGTAGCCTGCACTGCAGAATTTAATAGGATTATACTATTGATTCCATCTTTACAATGCTAGCTAGTATTTGGTACTTGTGAACTGCAGACTATTATGTGACTGAACACAAGGGAAGAGGGATTAGTTTGTAAAAGAATAAGCAGCTTTCCCTTAAACTGCCCTGAACTGCAGACATACCTGTTTTCGTCTCTGGTAGTAAATGACAACTAACAAAACACCAGTGGCAGCACCTTCTAAAACTGGGTATCTTCTTAGAACCACTTGCTCAGTCTCCAAGAAGAAGGTAATCAAACCTCTTGTGAGCTGGTATGTGTTGTTGCAATGGAGCTCTTCATTTTTTTCCAGAAATTTCCATCTGTATGGCTTTAACCAAGCCAAAGCTTCTAGAAACCCATGTCATGTACTAGTGGTTCTTCTGGCAATACAAGGTACTTCTGCTGGTTTTTAACTTAGTGCCCCACTGAAATGTCATTTCCATAAAAAATGTATTTTTTTGGAAAGGTAACTCTTCCAAACTGAGAAAATAGTTGTATTTACTAAGTCACTACCAGCACTGTGTATTGTTACTTATAGTAGTGACCATAGGCACTCCTTCATATTTGCTTAACCAATTGGCCACTGAACTCTGGTACCTTTTGTGATAACAAGTGTTTCTATAGAACAGAATTTATAAGATTTTGAGAAAGCGAGCTGTTTGGGTTTTTTTTTTTCTGAAATGTTTTATGGAGGTCATCGTCTTTCTCCATTTCCTCTTCCCCCTTTTCTCTACTGAAATCTCTTTATCTCTGTCTGTAGTAGTGACAGTCTGCCAAGCTGTTACTTCTCCTTTAGTTTTAGATGTCTCTGCTTCCAGAAAGTAGATGGTCAGCTGAGAAAAAACCAATGCAGCAGAGCTGCATAGAGCTTTAGAGGGATCCTCAGTGAAATGCTGAGATCTCAGAAAACAGATTATGTGTCTCTGGGATAAACTTTAAATTTATGATTTTCCCTGACTCCACAGGTTATGCTAAGCCTTATCAGAGAAACCTTCATGTTGTCTTTACTTTCCCTTATTGGGGTGGGTGGCAACATGTTATTTTCCTGTGGAACAGTTCTCCTATATTTGCCTCCTCTAGTAAACAGATGAGGATGTGGAGAGAGACAGACAGACACACCTTCAGCACCTTATATTTTAATCTGTTGTACTGAGTTGGCTTTGTTTCTGGAGGCTGCAGATGATGGTGATTTCAAACTTCCACGAAACGAAGAAACAAAGAAAGAAAATATTGAGTAAGAACATCAGGGAGTGCAGTGGAATACTTGAAGAGCGAGCATGTCTCCCTGTAGCTTTGTCTGAAAGGTTTTCCCCCTCCCAGCCGGTGTGTGCTGTTGTCAGTGGATAACTGCTGCACTACGTGGAGCATGGGTTGCTGACAAGCCATGTACGTTCAACCTGGCTCGGTTTGAATCTTAACCAACTTAATGCCAGTAGAGATTTGTAGACCTGAGGCATAAGGGCTGTGATCTTTTGTTTAGTCCGGCTTTTCGGTCGATGTCAAACAATATTAGTTGCTCTCTTTTTCTGTTGGGGTCTGTTGTGTCCTCATTCAGAACAAAATGTGATAATATGAGGTGAAGGTAAAAGCAAGCCAGTGACCTTTGTTGTAGTTGGTAGGGATTAAAGCCATGTGGGATGTGAACGCTTCCATAAGTCTTGCTGGAGGAATCATTTTTTTCTTGGAAACGAAACAAATCTAGATGAGAAATTCTGATCTCTTGTGCTACTTGATTCAATTGGTATTTGAAGCACTTTGAAAGTTAGAGACTCCTCACTGATTAACGTTAACTGTGGCTGTCTGGTTAGTCCCATTTATTGAATACATGCATTAGAAGAATGCTAGAAAACTCCGTGTTTGCACAGTAGCGGGGATAGCACTTCTACTGTTGTTGCATTATTTTTAAGAAGTTTATTTGCCTGGTGATAAACATGCAGTTAATGCTGATGATCACTGCTAAAACTCATGTGAATCGTACGCGTCAAGCCTCCCATCTCTTTGGAGCAAGAGGGGCCTTAGAGAACACTGACTGAATGCAGTTGCCTGGCGCTGTCTCATCAGTCATGGGAGAAGGTAGCGGGGACAGTGCATCACGACTAACTCTAAAATATTTCTAGAAACAATACGCCTGAGTGCAGGGGCTTGGGGAGGACACTGAAAAAACACCATGAAGTGTATCCTGTCCGTTATATGTTTGTGGTAATGCAAGTTGAATTTATTAGCTGTTTGTTGCTACAGTAAAAAGCATTCATGAGATTTACGGCTGAAACAATAGCTGTAGATGTTCAGTCCTGTCGTATTTATTGAAGATTTTGTTGAGCTCATGGCATCCTTTGATTAATTGCCATCTGAGGCGTATTTTGTAACGAGGACTGTGTCAGAGTTTTGTGTCACTGTATTTCATAAAGTTCTACCAGGTCTTTAGGGAGAGGGAGTGCAAAAACATTAACTTAACAACGGCTGCGTGGGCAAGTGGTAAAAGTAATAACTAATTGACTGCCAGTCAGGATTTATACATTTAGAGAGCACCTCCTCAAGTAATGATGGATTTTACATTTTTACTTTAACACAGAGTAGCTATTATCTTATTGCTGGGATGAGTTTCTAGAGTGTGCATCATAATGGCCCAGAACTTTCTCAACCATTTAAGAAGAAGATGGAGGAGTATGTTGCAGTCTGTAGTATTTTCGTTTCCCTTATAGGAGCGTGAGATATGTGCAAATCATGGTGATATAATAACATAGCTTGCAAGAATCCTTGCAGTATTTGAAGACATGTGCGTGCAAAATTGAGAATCTTAATATTTAGATGAACTCCATAGTAGCATGTTAGAGGATAAAGGGTAAACTTGTTTGAGTGTATCAAATGCGATCTATTGATGAGATTTAAACTTTTTTTTTTAAAAGCTGTCAACTCCTCTTTGGTGATTTTGGAGGTGAATCTAAAGATTTTGACCTAGAATCTAAAGATTAAGCTGGGTCCTTCCTATGCGCAAGTTGTCTCCGTAAATACCTTTTCCAAGACCACAACAGTCTGACAGTAGATCGGTTTTATTGTTACTGCTTTTGCACAAGTGTCTTTGATTTGATATTTAGCAGGGAATAAACAGTAGAAAATAGACGTCATTTTGCCACCAAATATTCATGTAACATATTATAGGACTATATTTGCTGTATCGCTAATTCCACAACTTAGTATTTCACAGGCACTAGACTTCTATCTTTTCTTTTCTGTCAAAAAATGTCCAGGTCAAGTGGTGGGTTTCTTTGAGTGCACTCATTTCAAAGTGCAAACCCTCTGACTTTTATGATTTTTCCATGGAGCGAATGGGACCCTTAGTGATTTGTATCTTACTAATTTGAATTGCGTGCTTAGCTTCAAGCTCCTTTCCTTTGGTATTTCTAATGCTGTTTGCCTTTATATTCTCTTCTCAAAATGTGAATGCTAATCTGTTTACTACTTTGGTGTAATATTCCAAAGCTTAAAGTATATTGTTGACTAATTCCTTGGTATTCAAAACAGTTAATCTGTCATTGTGATAAAAGAAATATGGTAGAAGAAATTAAGCCCAAAACGTAAAGGAAGCTAAAATACCGAATGCCTCAGCTGGCCAAGTGGGACATGTCTTTTCCCACTCATTTGTAGTATCAAGGATTTGGTCGTGCATGAAACATTTTCAGTTATCTCTACATTTTTTTTTTTATATTAAATTGACACTAGAAGAACAAAACCTGACATGGTGCTGATCTGACTATATGTTTAAAGATGGTATGCCCTTTATAGAATCCAAAAGTTAATATCAGAATTTAGGTGGTTTTTTCATTCTAGCAGATTAGATAGGCTTTTTAGTAGATATTTCTGTTAACAGCAGTAACTCACCCAGCTGAACCGCAGGGAAAAGCCCCCAACAGTTCTGGAGGGTGTCTGTTCCTTTGGTGCTCCTGCATGTCTCCCCTCCTCCTGTCTGTGGGGTTTATTTATTTATTTGTTTTTAATCTAGTGATGGTGGAAGAGAAGTTGCATGAAACAAGAATATGAGATCGTTAAGAGCTACTAAAGAATGAAAAAGCCCCAAACTGGGAGGTTACAACTGCTTGAGTGCAGTACTGGGTGGGGGTGCCCAGGCGCTGGAGTCTGTGGGGCGGCCCCTGTGAGGAGCAGATGGCGCCACCCCAGGGCGGGAACAGCCGGTTCCAGCTGGTTCTGACCCACCCAGCCCCTCAGCGGGAGGAGGCAGAAGATTCAGGAGTGAAGTTGAGCCTGGGGAGAAGGAGGGAAGGCGGTTTTAGTTCTGGTTTTGTTTCTCACTGTTCTGCTCCTTGTATGTACTACCTGCTCTAGGAGTCTAGGGGAAGGTCACAAAGATGGTGAAGGGGCTAGGTCATATCCACTGTGAGGCCAGGCTGAGAGACTTAGGGTTATTCAGCCTGGAGAGGAGAAGGCTCCCAGGAGACCTTACAGCAGCTTGAAGAGGGACTGTAGGAAAGATGGGGAGTGACTCTTTATCAGGGAGTGTAGTGATAGGATGAGGGGTAAAGGTTTCTAACTGGAAGTGGGTAGGTTTAGGTTAGATACTAAGAAATTCTTTACTGTGTGTGTGTGTCGAGGGATGAGGCACTGGAAGAGGTGGCCCTGAGAGGTTGTGAATGCCCCCTCCCGGGAAGTGTTCAAGGCCGAGTTGGATGGGACTTTGGGCGATCTGGTCTAGTGGGGAAGTGTCCTCACCTGTGGCAGGGGGTTGGAACTAGATGATCTTTAAGGTCCCTTTCAACCCAAACCATTCTATGATTCTGTAAATAGATTAAATTAATCTTCCCCAAGTTGAGCCTGTTTTGCCTGTGGCGGTAACTGGTGAGTGGATCTCCCTGTCCTTGTCTACATAAACCCTTGAGCTTTTTTCTGTCTTATTTTCTCCCCTCTGTCCTGCTGAGGAGAGGGAGTGAAAGAGCAACTGGGCGGGTGGCTGCTGGGTAGCCAAGGCTAACCCACTGCCTGTCTATAACCTGATTCTTTTTTTTTTTTAAAAAACGACACTAAAAAAAGGCAAAAAAAAAAACCCAAACGAACCACTAAACCAACTTCAAGTAAACCAAAAAGCTGCTCCTGAAAATGTGAAGAAACATAACAGGAACTAGGACAATAATTTGTGTTTTCAGAGGGAAATGAAAATGGTGGTGTTTAGAAATGTCAAATAAAATGCTTCCAGCATTTTAAGTAAGACTTCAAAATTTTACCTTTTTTAAAAAATCAGGATTTTTTCACTAGTTTCTGCTTCAAAAAAAGCCACCAAACCTCACAATCATTACTGTAAATAAAATATTCAAGTAGTAATTTTTGTTGCATTGCCTGTGTTAGCAAGGTAATTTCTTTTGAAGAATGCCATTTACCTCTAGTAAATATTTAGTCCCAAATCCAAACTGGCTTTATCTCAAATCAGCCAGACTGCTAAAGTCAGTAAATTGTTGATGTAACTGATACGTGGTATGTAATTATTTAGACATCTTATTGTAAATCCATTTCTAAATAAAACAAAGGACACCTAGTTACGTGGATGCTACAAATAATCTATTTCATTTTGGGACTTCTCATGACATTTATAGGAGTCCCTAACTGCTGTTAGGACATAGAGAACATGAGGAGTGCTGGAACAGTAGTTTCCTGGTCCCCTCCTCCTTTCTTCTGTCCATACTTGAGTCATTTGCATGGCCCTTCTTACTTCGCTTATGGCCTCAAGTCCCAGGAATCTCAGGGGTCCCAGAATGGCAGGGGTTAGAAGGAACCTCTAGAGATCTTCTAGCCCAACCCCCCTGCTAAAGCAGGTTTGCCTAGAGCAGATCGTACAGGAACACATCCAGGTGGCCTTTGAAAGTCTCCAGAGAAGCATCCCTGTATTTAAACTGTGTGAAGGCCTCTGGTTGTAAGTGCTTGTTGTTATGCTTGTTGTTGTATTTATAAATCATGGAAGAACAATTTAGGAAAGCAGCTGGGTAACAACTGCAGCCCTGCTGATGTGGGTGAACCCTACTCTTTGCTTAAAATAAATGAAAGTCCTTCTCCTGAGAGTAAAAGTCCTGGGAGCTGTTATTCCAGATAAAGATGTATTTAAGTTTATGACTTAAAAGGAAAAAGCAAAACGAAGAAGAGATTTCTTGTAATAGAAGGGTGAAAGGGGACTCAGCACCTGTGGAAAGGTGCAGGCTGCTGGGAGTGGCAGAAGCAGCACAAGCAGGCACCCGCATCTCCGTTGTAGGAGATGTGATGCTGTCTCATGTCTGTGGGACCAGTTGTTTTAATTTAGTGGTTCAGTTTTAACTTGAGCCTTTATCTGGCTTTTCTGCTTTTCTATATTTGAAGGGTCAGCTGAGTTGTTCTACTGTTGTGTTGCTTTGGAAAATGGGGGGACAGAAATGGTCTATTACTGTCGTGACAGTCTAAAATTACTTACTCGTAATCAATATTATTTTATTCATAATGAAAGCATTTTCCAGAAACAGTTAAAAGTTGTAGCCACAAGAGTTAGTTTTGGTTTTGCTTTGCTAGTTTGCAGAAGGTTATGTTCAGAGTAGCTTTTGTGTGCTCGTTCTTTCACTCTACCATTCAGGAGGGGAAAATTCATGGATAGTTTCAAATATTTACTGGGTTGTCTGTGTTCATATGCTAAGTCTTCATATGAAATAAGCAAGACAATTTTGAGAAAACATTTTAATTAGAGCCTGGAGAAGCTATAAATATTTCACTATTTAATAAAATAATGCTGCAACATGTAAATGATTAAATGGAATGTGGTTTAGATACTTCAAATTGTATAACTCAAAATTATGCATGCTTTCATACTTCCAGATGGGACAAAACCTTAATATATTGCAATCCATATTTATGGTTTCTTAACGACTGAAAAGATTTCTTCTTTTTTTTTCTTTTTTCTTCAATATGATATTGTAGGAAATGGTTGTCCTTTGCTGAAAGCTGCAATAAAAGGATTAAGCTTTTGGGAGCAGAGGTAGGTAAGTTGTTTTACATTTTTATCTTCAGCGTATGGACTACTGATTTAAAGAATTATGCAGTTTCTTTAATTATCTTAGAAGTACATGAAGAAATCATAAGTAATAAGCTGATAATGTGAAGCATCAAGGTCAGGTAATGTGATTTAGGAGTATTGTGAATACAAGCCAAGTCTCATTGTACTTCCCCTTACTGAAAAGGTCAAGAGTGATTTTTGTTTAAAAGTCTGAATGCTTTCTATTTGAATAATGAAAATGGAAAATGAAAGGTACATATAAAAAAATCTGATTAATGCAAACCAGTTAGAAATGTATGTTTTTCTTCAGTGATGTAGAAATGTTTGTTGCAAGAACAGTGCTATTTTCGGACTTTATTTACATCTGCATTCAATTTCTGGTGCTTTCCTTTCTGAACCACAAAGCTCAAGATGCATTACTGCGCCATGAGAATTTCATCAAATCTGAACGCAGCTTTACATTTGCATTTTGTCAGTCTGGGGAGGAGGGTCACACATTTACACGACGTACCAAGTGCTTCACTACTCCTTTTCATCCTCGCAGACAGGGCAGGCTGCACGAGTGGGTTTGGTGTTTGTGGGGTTTTTTTTGTGTGGAAAAAGTTCTGTGAACCAAGCTGCAGACCCTGCTATGAAACAGGCTTGGTGATGAGGGAGCATAGATTTACAGTTAAAAACGAGAAGATGAAATAAGTGACAATAGAAATAAAGGCAAAGGAAATACGTTGATTATGCAAAGCAGATAAATACGAAATCGAGAATAATTTGTGTCTTGGGATCCTGAGCATTGCTGGCGGCCTACTTGTGTCCTTGGCAATTTGATTTTACTTTTCTTCCTATGCTACTGAAACAGGAGATCCATCAATATTAATTGATTAGTACTTTTCTGTAGCACTCTCTCTGTTTTGGGGTGGGTTTCTTTTCCTTTTTTTTTTTTTTTAATTTGATGGACTATTTTCTTGCAAAAAGCCCAGCTGAAACCCTGATATGTTCCCTGCTGGAGGTTCTAAAATAACCTGAGACTATTCCCTCTTGGACTAGAAATGTGTTTGTTGCAGTTATGTTCTGTTAATACAGCTCTACAGCTAATGCTCAGATGTTATTTGCTGCCCTTGCTGTCGTCTTGTATGCAAGATGACAAAAGGAGAAATTAAACGATATGGATTCTTTGACACCGTATGCGATTTCTCAGGTGGTATTTTGACATTAACTTCTATAATTACTAGTGGATATTAATTAAGAAACGGCTTTACCGCCAGGAATTATGGAATGCATAATTTTGTCCACTATTTATACACTAGCTGAGAGCCAACTAAAAAAACCCCAAGCTTTCTTTTTAAAGGCAAAACGTTTTTTTGCTTAACTATGTGGCTAACGTCTATTAAATACTGTAACAGTGTGAGGTTTAAAAATATTGTGAATATAAAAGAAAATGGCATACAGATTCCATGCTTAAATTATACCTTAATAGATGTTGGCAGTTGAATAGCTGAACAGATAGAAGAGACTTTTCTGTCCTAATCCGCTACATCTGAGTCTGGGGGTCTGGGGCGGGGGGGAAAAATGGGTAGACTGAGTATTCTGAAGAACAGCTACTAAATACTTGGGTTTCATCTCTGGACAGCTCAGCGTTTCGAGAGAGGTGACCAAATGACATACAGAAGTCTCGGGTAATCATAGGGATATTACAAAGAGAATCCTAAGACAGATGGCAGCACTTACCTGCACCTGCCTTGGACAGATGAGCAGCCTTTCTTTTGAAATGTTCTGTTTCTTTAGAGAAAGACGTCTGCAAGTGCAGTGATGGTTGTCTTCTCTTGTTTTTTAGTGCTAGGTGTTACGAGACACGGAAGTTTTAGTAATTCCGATAAGGTCATCAGAACTCTGTGCTTGCATCAGCTGAATGATTTAAATAGTCAAGCTCCATAAACCCCTGCTAATCTCTTTTGTTGGTTTTTAATTTCCCAACACATTGTAGTACTTACACGAATTACTACAGTGCTGTTGTCCCATGTTATTTGCGTATGTATACCAGCATAGATTTATTTTGATTTGGGAGAATTACACAATCACAAAATGGTAGGGGTTGGAAGGGACCTTTCAGGATCCATCTAGTCCAACCCCCTGCCAAAGTAGGATTGCTTAGAGCAGGTTTCACAGGACCATATCCAGGTGGGTTTTGAAAGTCTCCAGAGGAGGAGACTCCACAGCCGCTCTGGGCAGCCTGTTCCAGTGCTCTGTCACCCCCGAAGGAAATAAGATTTTTCCCTATGTATTATCAATTCGTATCATACCCTGATCGCTGTTAAGGTGAATGTTTTCCCACAGGAGGAAAAAGAGCATAGAACTGATCAGAAAAATCTTTACCATAACAGTAAGATAGGTAAATATAAACAAATAAGATAAGGAGGCAAGTATAGAGCCAGAGTCCTAATGAGTCATAGTCATGCAAGTGAACAGATGCCCTGCAATCAATGTAAGAGATGGATATTTAATTAAAACATAAAATAGAATAGTTTCAGCTAAAAATAACATATGTAAAATTTATTTTGTGATATTGCAGCAGCAGGTGTTGCTATGTGGTAGAAACTTGTCTCTGTTTTCATAAAGTATTTTGCAAAAGCCGTAGCATGACAACGCCGCTTCGGCTGACGAGCGCTCCGCTCCAAAAGCGGTCCCATTAGCTTCACTTGAGTTCATGGCATGTTTCCTGTGGATTCAAAGGGAATACTTGTTGCAGCCTGAACTTCAGAAATGCAGTTGAGCATTAGATGTTTTAGCTGGAACTGGCAAGACTGAGCTTGCAGGTTCCTCAGGTATTTTTACTCTCTAAACCCGGTTACTACTGTCCCACGGAGTACGTAGAGTGAACTTGAACCTCAGGTGAAATGCATCCAACCTAATTTCAGTTTAGGAAAAGTAAAAGTGGGCGGGTTTTTTTCTTAACAGTAGTTCCTGTTTCTTAGTATTATTCATGTGAAAAATTTAAAATGTAGCCTTTTGTCCCCTAATGAGAAACTTCAGTCCTTTGCTTGTTGACAGGGAAGGGCTTTGCCTACCGCACTAGTGACATTGAACAAACTTGTCTGAAATCAATATCCAGAGCACCGGAAGCTGTAAAAACTCCATTGCAGTCAACCTTACCGGTGTGGTTTTTGAGAAACCAGATGAAGAATTTGGTCCTTGGTTTTGAAAGGAGGAGGGTACAAGTTTAGTAATTTCCTAATCAGGTATGTGTGATCTCCTTTGGAGCTCTGTAGCATCATTACAACAGACTGTGGTGTGTTTGGATTTCAGCTGTTAAGAGGTCGATCATAAGCCTCTATTAAACGATGAGATGACGGAGTACAACTAGTGGGACTTACTCACACATCAAGGAGCAGAGAAGTAAGGTGGTAAAAGGACCTTTTTCAAGAATGTATGGCTGGAGCAAACAGGCAAACCAAGTTTTGCCACACTCTTTCCTCCAGAGGAGCTTAGGAACATGCCAAAGCAGGGTTTTATCTTCCCCAGCAAGAAGCCCTCAGAACAGTTTCAAGCTTCAGAATGTATAGTAGGAGTTTGAGACTAAGAGAAGAACATGAACTGTAACAACTCTCAGGTTAGCATCGTGTTACCTAAGCATCCTTAGGAAATGACAAAATGAAGCGTCTGAGTGAATGGTTGTGTAGCACGACCTTGCACTTAATCAGCCTCGATATCAAGTGAATCAAGGGTGGCAGCTGCAAATACTGCTTTTTGTTCTGATCCTACACAGAACATATGCTGGAAACTGGGCTGGCAAATAATCTGGGGAAAAAAAGGGGTAAATAACAACATGACAGTTAAGCACACAGCTGTTCAGTCAGCTTTATATTTGACTTTCTGAAGATTGCTCATATGATGTGACTGAAAGGCGTGCAGAGCTACAGGATTCATAAATGCAAAGTAATGCACTTAAGGACAAGATAAAACAGCTGCGTCGACATATATGCGATGTTGGGCTCTAATTTAGTTCTCAGCACTTAGGAAAGACAGTTCGGAATTGTATTAAAGAGCCAGAATAACCTGGAGTGGGAAAGAACAAAGGGGTGTGGAAGAAGAGAGAGTTTTAAGAGAGATGAAATTGACCCTTCAAATGAGAAAAAATGTACGGGAGAGGTGAAATATGATGGAAACTTAGGAAATCATGAGAGTATAGAAGAGGTGAATAGGGAGTGATTGCTCACTGTTTCTGACAATGCCAGCTCTAAGAGGTGCCCAATGCCATTATTCAAGCAGCAGCACTAAAGTATAAAATAATATCCCTCTTTCCCCGTTGAGAGAAGTTAGCCATTTAAACTTATGGCTTCTAGGGGTAGAGAGGCTAAGAGTAAGAAAAAAAACTTGGAAAATCCAGTGTCCAATAGTGACTATAAACATCTTCTCTAAAAAAAGTGCTTGTCAGATGCTTATATGGTGTTGCAGGGAAAGATCGTTCTACTGACACATCCCGCGTGCCACACTTCTTACACTCTTTCCTTCAACACCTGGGAAAAGCAAAAAGCTTGTTGCTGGCGGTCAGGTAACAGGGTAAGCAGACTTTGCTCTGACGTATAAGGGTTTCTTCATTCGCACACTAACTCTATTTTGAAATTGGGGCATCCTGAAGAACAAATACAACAGAAGAGCGATTTCTTACTTAATCAGGGGAGCTTTCAGAGTTAAAACTGACAGGAAGCTGTTGCTGGAGTCCACTGTGTGAAGGAAAGCAAGGCTTAGTCTTCAGCAGGAGGCATAGATCTGATCTTTCTGGCTCTCTGCTGGTATCTTGCTCTGTAAGTGCCTGAATTCCCTTGATAATTGCATATGTAGTGGAACCTCTGGGACAAAATGGAGCGGAAGCTGAAATTAAAGTTCTGCAAATTGCCTGGCAAAGGTGGGGACCTTGTTTACTGCGTTTGAATGCTTAGACCTGGCAGCACTGAGCATCTGCGATCCGGACAAAATTGATTCACAATGAGCCTGAACCTTGCTGTTTATGACAGAGCAGCTCACTGGGATCAGCATGGAAGCACATCAGCTTTCTGAGGGCGCTGCAGTTTTAAGTATAGACACCAGCTGAACAAAAATTTCCAGAACCCTTAGAGTGCTCTGTCATCTAAATGCGGGTTCAGTGCTTAATGTCAGTTGTGGCTTTATCCCTGTGTGCTAAATAAAAATCTTTCTCTGATTCTCTTTCTTTACCCCTATCTTGGGATATGTTGAAAGAAAAATCTCTCTATTATTACTCTTTTTTTGTCCTCAATGATCACTCAGAATACATGAATAGTAATTAATTTGATTGCATTCAAGCCTTTTTTTTTTTTTTTCATTTACACTTAAGTTATTTCTCTTGTCTATAGAAGGCTTTCTGTACTGGTTATAATACTTCTCACCTCCCAGAGCTCTTCTGAAACATCCTATAAATGCTTCACGTTGAAGTACTCAAATAGCTCTCAGAATTGTGGTATGCAGCAGGCATAAGGCATATACATAGGACTAGGCTAAATATAGATATTTTTTCTTTTGTATTGATGCATTTTCAGTGCTGGTGCTCAAGCCAGGCTTAACCTTTTTGTGCTGGGAATCAACCTCTCCATGCTTGTGAGCTACTTCCCAAGGAAAAGTGGAGATTGCTTAAGCATGAGGCTTTGTCCATGAACAGAAGCTTGTAAAGAGGCTTGTGATATTTGTTTTGTCTTTGATTGTGGTAAAATTTTAAGAGCTGGCAAAGCTGATAACTGGGCAAGTTTGAAAATTCTCTCTGCCACTTCTGTTTTCAGTAGAATGGCTTGTCAGTGAACTTCAGAATAAGAAACTCCTAAACATCCAGTGTTCTCTGCTTATCAGAGACCCGCTTGCATCTGTGAATAGACATCTGCTGTCGTTCTACCCAGCTGTATTGGTGAGAAATGACTTTTCTCTCATCTTCCACACAGCTCTTCCCAAACATCTGTAACAATCCGATGAATACCTCTGATGACTGTATTATTGGGGTGGGAATTGCTTGGAGTAGTCAAAGATAACTCTTAGAATGAAATCATGTTCTCAGTGTTACACCATGAGAAAACTGTAGCAAAATAAAGACTACAAACATAGCCTGGCTTTACTTTGGAGTAAAAAAAAGTAAATCAACTTTTTGGTTCTAGATTTTGTTAGCTCTGACTGTAGACACAAGTTTTTCTACCATTTTATAACTTTTTGTAGACCGTTCCCTCTCTGTATACAATTCATGTGTGTTTAGATGTTGCTTATTGATATTGTTTTTTTTTAAAAAAATATTAATAGCCTAGATTCAGGAAAATGATTTTTTTTTTCACACAATTTATATAATATTCTCCTGAAACTTGTGGTTTACTGTTGTAACATTTGCAAAGCCTATTTTTCTGACCTTCTACGCTAACTCGGGCTTTTGTCTAGAGGCCTATAGAATAAATGTTAAGCACAGGTTTATGCTAATATGCACATTAGTTTGCAAGCTAAATGTTAAGGCAATACTTTAAAAGTAAAAAGTAAAATCGAAGGACATGCCATCATGATGGAAAAACTGAACAAACGTATACAGTGTAATGCAGGTTTCTTTTGTTTTGCTTAATTGTACTAAAGACACGTAGCCTTTAACATATAGACTACTCTTCTCTGGCTTCAGTGAGAGTATTACTTTGTAATATTCTTCAATTACTACTCTGATAATCATCAATCAATTCTTTATACTCAGAACTACATAGTTAAAGAATAGTTTTTAATGGGTAGAAGATATACAGAAAAAATCTTTAATCAATCTAATGGTGAAAGGAAAGTAAAGCAGTTGAAATATGTTTCTTTTCAAAACATGAGTTGTTGTTGTATAGTGGCAGTTTTAAAACATATTTAAAATGTGCTCTGTAAAGTGCAAACAGAATTCTGTCCTTGATACTCATCTTAAATTTTTCAGATATGAATGACTTTTTTTTTTTTTTTAAACAATGGAATAGAACTTTCAGAAAAACACATTCACATTAGAAATGTTTACATGA
The DNA here is from genome assembly GCA_013396935.1 of Baryphthengus martii. Classification (NCBI taxonomy): domain Eukaryota; kingdom Metazoa; phylum Chordata; class Aves; order Coraciiformes; family Momotidae; genus Baryphthengus; species Baryphthengus martii. The sequence continues at coordinate 61,259 of VWZK01000708.1, forward strand.
AAATAATGTAAAGAGCATCCTCAGGAGAAGCAGTGTCATTAAATGTCATTAATTCTATAATTATTTATGATATTACCTCTCATTCATCCTGATGGGCCTAGTCAGTGGAGCGACACTAGAAAATAGGAAATCCTGTTGCTTTTCCTCGTGTTGGTCATCATTTTTCACATGCAGGTGTGTCATCTATACACATACTTATGCCCATGAAAAAAGGCAAGGAGGAAGAAAATCATTGTATCTGACCAAATTAAATCCATGTTGAGGGTTGTTCTGCTTAAAATAAAGTACTTGTCACATTTTGAGATTAGATTATAACCAAAGTTCAGAGTTGTTTGTCCATGTGTTATCATAATCCTGGTTTCTTTAAAGAGCTTCTTACTGGTATGTTCCTTTCATGGAAGGTATTCAGGCCTTCAGTTGTGAGTATACATTCATTTCCTTCTTTTAGTAGTGACATAAGAAAAAGTAATATTATGTATTTATTAATACATGCTAAATCCTTGACTTAGTTTAGGCCTAAACCTACAAAATGAATCATGCAGCAGATGTTGCTTTTTTTTTTTGTTCCATGAAGTGAGAGTCAGGCTGAATGACTAGAAGAGGTAAAGAGGTAGGATTAAATACAGATTGTTCTCATCTTTCTTCCTACCCCTCAAGCTATTCTTGTTTGTATGGTCATAGGCCTATAAATTTGTAATGAGATACTGTCCTAAACAATAGTGTTTAATAGAATGTGATTGTTACAAGCTAAGAAGAAATAAAAAAAAATAAAATAGAAGATTTAATCACATGTCGCTGAAAGGTGTAGCTGAAAACACGATGGATGTGTTTGTATTCTGCATTTTAAAAACAGGCTGTCCTGTTTATACTGTGAGGAATCTTCAAATTAACTGAAATGTGAATATTCACTGGAAATATATTGAGAAATGTCACTCTGTTCAGTAATCTATGAATTGTATCTACCTCTAGAATTTTAGTTTCTTCTGTACAAAACATTTCTTGTACAAAAACTAATAAATATATTTTAGGTAATATACACATTTATTCCAACTTTGTCCTCTTCAGTCTCTTACATATGTTGAATAATGGTCATAGTGCAGTTAATAGAAATAGTGTATTTGTAAACATAACAAAGATTATGTGGGTTTCAGTATTAGAAGTGTTTAGGCAGTGGATTTAAACAAAAGTCTTTAAGCCCGTACTTTTAAGCGTTTAACCAAGGAGTCTTACTGCCTGAAACTTTGCTCTGCATTGCGTTCTTAAAGCCAATCATTTCCCACCTATGAAGTCAGTCATTAACATGCAGTTCTGAGGTGTTCAGACAAACTGAAGACTCCATGAAAAAATATTAGGTCTGTGAGGATGATTTTTCTTTCTTACTTTTTCTACCAAGTAATTCTGAGGTAGTGGGATGATTACTTCTGTAATATTAGGAGCCAAATACAATTTGTACGTGTTCTGTATATAGGGATCATACTCTATAAAAGGGTATAGTGTATTTATAGAGGGATAGTATCTTTTACTAGTGCAGACGCGAGCATCTGCCCTTTTCTACAAACATGAGATGTTTTCCACAGCAAATGAAGAACATAATGCTATGAAACCCAGCCTTACTACTCCGTAGTAGTTGCTGAAAGTGAGGTTTAATTGCAATAATTAGTTCTCAGTATCTCAAACGCTTTCGATACAACCGGTATTTTGCTACATGTTTGTTTAGCTTTAAAGCTGCTTCACAGCTGTGTGAGTGGACATCTTGCTGATTCACGTAAGAATCTTGGTTTACTGTTTTTATTTTCATCCTCTGATTCCTGGGTACAGTCAGCTATTATCCCAGAATGTTTTGACTTGCATCCAATCTGTAGAAGTCCTTTTACTCCAAAATAAAGCAGGTCTAAGAAGGGAGTTGTGGATCAACAAGATATATGTGGAACCAGTGGAGGAAATTTGCTTCCATACTGAGAGAACTCGCTGAAAGGAGGAAGAGGAGCTGAACCCCCTGTGTGTCCATTCTATGTACCAGTCAGCTGGTATAAATAAACCAGGAGCAGAATTTACCCTCAGGCAAAAAGGAAAGGTAAAAACATGAAAGAAATACTTGCCTGGGACTTCCAAGTTCATGTTCTTCTGTGTGGTAAACTAAACTGTACATGAATGACAGGTCTGAAATAAGAACGGAAGCGCTTTTTTAATCTATACTAAAATGAGATTTAGCTTTTGATATATTTCCATTTTTCAATTACATTTATAACTTTCGTAGTACAATTCAATTTTGCTAAATTTATTAAATTTTAGTAATATTCTTTACTGTCTAAACTTTTCCGTTATTAATGACAGGGTGGCTTAGGGTTATTTTTAGAAACTGTTTTCATTCTGCTGATTAATATATTTTATGAAGAGACTAGATAGAGCACAATCTTGAAACCACGTCATTAGGAAGCATTTTAGTGAAGTCATGCTTGCTTTCTTTAAAAGGCTATTTATACAACAGTTTGCTTCAAGTTTCTGTTTCCTTCCTACTAGAACACGTGACCTTGCTGTTCTGCATTCCGTACGTATTGGTAGACTTTCCCCATCTGCTCGTCTTGCACTGCTTCCCTGGTCCTTTCTTGTTAGGCACATTTAGAAACTGCAAGCGTTGGAGTTTCATCCCAGGCTGCGCTGGCTGGTGACATTCTCCTTTTCTTTAAATCTTGAGCTGGCCAGGTTTTGTTTTGTTTATTTTTCTCTTCCGTCTTTGATTCCACCAAGAGCTTCTGAGGTTGCACCCCTTGGTGCCTCATGCTGAGGAGAGAGGCGGGTATTGTGATTTCACAGAAGAAAGATATGTGTCAGGATTATTTTTATTTTTTTTTTGGAGGGTACTTCTCCTGCGCTAATCTCTGTATTTCCCATCCATTGGGGAGAGAAAAGCTAATTACAGGTCCCCCTAATGATTTCTTTTCTTGGGGGGGGAGGGGGAAGTTACTGGTTGGCAATGTACATTGGTGTTCCTAAGCAAAAATTAGAGGAGGGCAAACCACATCTGCTGCACTGACCAATATTAAGAAAGTTTTTCAGTCAATGATGTAGCCAACTATTTTCTTAAGTAATTTAGAAGTTTACCGAACAGATGAGTCTGGAAAGATATTTAATAGAGTAGTTAGAAAGTCTGTTTGCAAAGAGCACTACAAAGGGAGATAGCTGTGAAGACACCCTGCATTAGGCTTTTCCCACCAGTTCCAGGTCTTAAATGCCCTAATCTGCCTTGTGACTGAAATTAGCAAAAATAAAACTATTTGGGTCAAATCCCAGGGAAATTAGAAAGAGGAGAAGGTCTTAGTTTTAACCAGATCAGTGAAATGCTTATTCTGTCTGTTGATAGTATTACTTTAATAAAACTCAGTAGGAAAAATGTAAATTTTCTTCATCTTTTTCTATCTGTTTGTTTTTCTTTTTTTTTTTCTTTAGTTATTGACTTATTGACTTAATCCTGAAGGAACTGTATGCCTTGTCATGCACTGACTGGTGAAATGCACGTTAAAAGCATCTGGTGTAACACTACCAACTGCAATATTTGTGGGGTTTCCATAGGGATTCTTTCCCCGGGGTGTATAATCCATAGTTGTTGTAGCCTATCTGCACATTCTCTACTGTTCTTATAACATAAAATTGCAGGAGCTTTATATCCTGTGGAGTACTTAATTCCATCTGGGACAACTGAGAAATGACTTGAAAAGAATTCTCTTCCAGAGAGAGAGTTTGGCAATATGAAATTTCGTATCTGTGTAGAGCTTCTAAAGGTTTCTTGGAGCTTGTTTTTGAGTCTTAACGGTAAATAAGTAAGAAAGTCCTACCTTTTAATGATTATGTGCACCTGTAGAACGTTCTTGCTACTTTGTATAGTATGTTTACCCGTACAGTAATCTTGTATTAATCCTGTGTAAGAATCACTTCTTTTCTTCATTTGTGGGAATACCATGAGGCTTCCTAAACCTGGTCGTTAAAAAATGTCTTTAAAATGTTATTTCAAAACTAACCTGACATACAAAAGTAGTATTGCAACTTTTGGGGTTTTTTAGAAATCTGAATATTTTTTTTTTTTTCTTCTGCTGGAATGTGTCTTAAGTTTCCCCAGCTGTTCAGAGTTTCTTTATCTGAAAGATGCAACTCCTCGAAAGCAGCTTCAATTGCCAAATATTTTTTTAATCTGATTGAATCTGAAATGAAAATGATTTTATTTTTCTTAAATGCGTTAGTATCCTAGAGAAGACTTATAATGACATTTTTATACTTGTGGCAAATGCTAGGATGGCACGATATGAAGAAGAGCTACAGAACTACATTCTCATTGAGCCAAATGTGAATATATTTGTTCACAAAAATCCAAAACCTACTGAATATTTTACAAGCAAAGGGAATGGAGACTGAAGAGCAGCAAGGCACATTTTTTTTTTTAAAGCATTTTGAAGGTTGATTTCGATTACAGCTTACTAATAAAATCATACTTTGTATTGTCAGTATGTTAAGGAATCAGTTTTATTTGCAGAATTACAAATGCATGTCCTTTTTTTATATTGTGAGTTGTTTTGGTTCCCTAAATATAAACTTCAGTATGTGTATTTCTGCAAGAGAGACACATTTGGATCCATAAATTGTTCTTCAAAGTACTACCAAGCACATTAGAGAGAGTAAATTTTATTCACAAACATGATTAGCAAAGGGTTGGTTTGTTGTCCTTCTAAATTTAAGGAATGCCCTGTCTTATGTGCTGCATGAGAATGATTTTTTTTTTTTTTT